>SKCR01047880.1:0-41062 GCA_019454045.1 Zanthoxylum bungeanum | reverse complement strand
TTGCAAATTCCAATACTAGCCTCCACTTTTTTCGGCGAGCCTCTAACTCTCTGTTGAGTACTTGGGAAACCTAGTTTCCTAGTGGGCTAGGATCCCGTTAAATAACCACTGTTGAGGTCTAATATAGGTCCCAAGATCATGAAATCAAGCAAGAAAATTCGTATGAAACATCAAATGAGTAAGGCGGAAAATAAACTCACATGGAACGGTTTTGGATGCGAAGAAACAAGATGTGTTTTTGCCTCCCTCAAATCACGGCAGCAGCTCTCCAAGGCAGTGGGCTGCTCGGTTTTGATGGTGATGGTCTCCTCCATGATCGGCATTGATGACCTCCATTTAAGCTCCAAGCTTCAAGCTCCAAAAATGATTCCAAGCTCATAAAATTCGTTTCCCTATCACCATAGTATAACCCAAGGTGTGTGCTAGCACTCTTCATCTTCCTTTATTCTCGGTCAAACCAGAAATTTGGAGAAGAAATCGGCAGTGAGCCGTGAGAGGGAGAAGAGAAAATGGAGGGAAGAAAGGTTTCCTAGAAACCGTGAAAAGTGGAGAGAGAAGTAAGAAAAGAAAATGTATTTTGGTTTATATTTTTTCAAAAATAAAATAAACCATATACAACTTTTCAATTTTCAAAAACCAAAAAGCAAAAACCAAAAAGCAAAAAGCATTTAAAGCTTTTCAACTACCACCAAATCACTCAAATCAAGTGACAACTTGTCACATCACTCAAAGTGACATTTGATTTGACGCTTGATGTGACTTGCGATTTGACGCTCGATTTGACTTGCGTGCCGCACTCGCTCGAATTCGAAATGCGAATGCGCTCGCAAATAATCCCGGGCTCGGGTTCGCTAATCCAAATTAACGAATTTTCCGTCGCGTCGTATCAAATGATTACGCCTAGCGAAATCACTATTCATGTCGCTAAACGAATTAATTCTAAATTAATTCGTTCGCCCGAATTAAATCCAATTTAATTCCGCGCCGAAATCCAATTTCTAATAATATATCAAATATATTATTTTATCGATTAATTCCAAATTAATCGTTCTCTCTCTTTAATTATATTTTTCCCAGATAAATAATCTCCGTGATTAATCCCAGATTATTTTCTCTCTCTTCTAATTAATCCCAGATTAATAAGTGCGAGTTATACGTCATCGTGAATCTTCGGGAAGCGACCCATGAGATCTCCGGATATGTTGGCAGTAAATACGGTCGTCGGACTATCCGAACACGTAAGTACCTCGTACTACGTTTGTTACAGTAATGTCCCATAGCGTCACTATTTTGTAAATGATATTGTATTATTGTACAAAATTAACTATGTAGTAATGAAATTGCCTTTTACCGTTTTTGTAATTTATTTACTTTGATATTATAATGGTAAAAGTCCCCATGATTTAGTTCCGGATTGAGATGATATGAGACAGTATCAATCCATAAAGTTTAATCATTAAATATCCCTAGTCGTAGTATTATCGAGACTGGACATCGATAATGCGGAATAGACTAGTACTGCACTCGTGCATGTTGTGAGGGCACAACGGCATAGTTCTCATATATTTAAGTATAGGATACTTATGCAAGTGCGGTAGGAGGTTGTGTTTTACCGATGGTACGGAAAACAGCTTCGCTCTGGATAGACCCGCGGAATCCCATTGGTAGTATGTCTGCGTGTCTATGGGAGTCCGCTTCAGGGTAGGTGCATATGATCTTAACCTGAGATTTGCATCGCTAGTACTTACGACATCGGTAAAATTTAGGTTTGGTGGTCCAGGGCTTTAACGAGTTCTGTGTATACCTCTTCTGGGTTTATCGAGAATCGTAGTGTATTGGATGTGATATCAAGATGGAAGTATCACTTCAGACATATGGAGATGATGATCGCGAGGGATTCAGAACTAGTACTCTATAATGGTTGCAACCATCGGGATAATATGACTAGGTCAGGATTATCCGATTCAAAGAGACTGGTTGCTTGACATCCGATATGTGTTCGGACGGGGCAGACACTTATCCAGCCCCAGCCCTAGCATGTGATCATCTGATACTGGTTCGATATACACTATACTACGGTATGCTACGCCTGTTATAGATCTAATATTCCAGTAAGAATATTTCTAGAGAATTGGGTAGGCATGGCGTTTTGCTAGAAGCTAACCTTGTCTTGTAAATCGTTAAACGGTACTTGGTACGTACGTGTTCGGATAGTTCGACAACCGGATTTACTGCCAACATATCTAGAGGTCTCTTGGGTCGCTTCCCGAAGATTCACCGATGACGTATGATTCAACTCGATTAATCTTGGATTAATTACGGAGAGACTTTATCTTGGATAAAGTACTGTATAAGAGAGAGATCGATAATTTAGAATTAATCGTAAAATTATTATATTCGATATAATAAACGGAATTCGATTCCGACGCGAAATTGAAATTAGATTTTATTCGGGCAAACGAATTAATTTAGAATAATTCGTTAGCGACGTAAATAATAAATTCGCTAGGCGCAATTATTTATTTAAATTCGATTTAATTAACGTCGCGACGTAAGCTCGATATTTCGGAAATATCGAACCCGAACGCGTGAGTGCAAGTGGGCCCACTTTCATTTGGAAACGTGTGGGGCCCACATGACACTTGTCATTATTTGTATTTTTTAATCAAGATGCAATGCATGAAGATAGTGTACAAAGCCTCAAAGATAATGCCTGGAATTGAGTGTTAGACACTCTAAGTGCTTGCATGGTTTGTGTTATATTTATATTATTATTTAATATAATTATAACATAAATCTAAATTGATTTTGGAGAAAAAAATCAATGACTTCTCTCTCCTCTCTATTACCGAAACTGTGACAGTTTCTTGGCTCTCCATTTCCATTTTCAGGTTTTTGTTGCAAAAGCTTGAAGTATTTGTGTTTGTTTGGAACATAAAGAACACATCTTTGGCTAGCACCATCAAGGGATCATACAAGGTGATATGGGAAACTCATCTTAGAGCTTGGAAGGATCAATTCAGCTTGGAGCTTCTCTTCACTGCTTGGCCGAAATCTTCACTGCTCAAAGGAGGATTTTGCTTCATCCATTGCATCCACATTTGGCTATTTGTGAGTATTGTTTCCGCCATTACTTCAATCTAATTCATTCTTATATATATCTTGCTTGGTTTTTGATCTTGGGATATGGTTATTAGATTCCCAACAATGGTATCATTGAGCCTAAAATGCATGCAAATATATTAGGATGTTATTTGGGGAAAATTGTTTGAAGCATGATTTGATGAGTTTGCTTGGTTGAATATGCTTAGATGTATGTTAAAATGAATTATACATCATCAATTTCATGGAAAATAAATTGGATTAATTTTTCCAACCCAAAGTGGCTTGGCCGAATACATGCAAGCATGAGGACTAGATGATTTTTTATTTTAAGACATTGGATGACTTGAAATAATATGGAGATGATCATTTGTGACTTGATTGGATTGAAAACGAAATCGGAACCATATTTTTCACCTTGGCCGAATGCTTGATGAAAATTAGGGACATGATTTTTTGATTAAATAATGTTGGACATGTATTTAAGATAAAATATGATAATAGATTAATTTGATATTTTGGAAATATTGATTTAAAGGATTAATCATGAACATACACTTTAATTAATTAAGTTATAAATTTGGAATTTTAAAATTTAGTTATTAGGCTTAAATTGGAATTGGGCCTAAAACTATTATATTTGGTCATAAATGGGCTTGGTTGGGCCAAGTAGATTTGGACCATTTGGATTGGATCCAAAATGGGCCTAAATCACACCATTTAAGTCCAAATGTAATAATGGGCTTTTATGTTTAATTGGGCCTTATGGGCTTGATATTGGTTTTATGGCAAATGAGGGTGATTCCTTATTGGGCTTGGAAATTGGGTTTGACCCACATTGACCAAGGCCCAAGCCTAATGAAATCAATAGAAAGCCCATCGGACTTTAATTAAACGGACATTAGATGTTGGTTGGGCTTTGAGACCCAATAGAACTAGATTTGGAATCTAAGTTATAAAAGCACAATAAAAGTGTATATATTTATTTAGAATTAAATAAAGGATTAGTATTGAATACGACTTAAATTGGATTTAACGAGTAGTTCGATATAATTCGTGAATTCATACAATATGTATTTATTCTCAAAACGAGTTGGACTCGCGCAAATGCAAACAATTGTTTGAACATTGTATTGTCACCTAATTAAAGACTAATTAATTGGATTTGATTGGTTGTATAACATGCCTTGAATGAATGAATGAATGTGGATGTGTTGTATGAATAGTGCATATCGGATGGATATTAGAGGGAAGGGTAATTTTTAGAATTATTGTAAATTTGGAATTTATAATTGGACCTGCGTGTCAGCCTTATCTCTTTATCTCTATGTATTCTCTTCTCACCTAATTCCCCTCATGTAAATGAGGTTTCTCTTATTGTATTATGTAATTTGGTAGAAGTAGAATAGTGCTAGCGGGGGAGAGGAAAGGAGTGATTTGTTCTAGGAACAAGTTGTTTATATATCCATCCGTATATCACTATTACTACTTACTTTATGCACTTTATGATGTTTTAGAAGCATGCTTAAGGGTGTATGATGATGAGACCTAACAAAGATAAATTAATTGGTTGCCAATTACGCGAAAATCCCTCAAACAATATTAAGCGATTTTCCTTCCGTTGAGTGATTCTTTCTCAGATCCAAAATTGGCATTGGTTTGTTGGCCAAAGTCAAGACCTTTGTCAATTGAGGATGTGTTTGAATCATGAGAGTTTGTTACACATCGGTGTCCTGTCCAAGTTGTGATTGTTTTGGCCAAAGTCAAGATCACTTCTTGTCCATCGACATTGATTACGAAACTTTCCTGTCAATGGGTCCCGCTTAACTGGAATCATTAGGTTTGTTGTGCCAAAGCCAAGGCTTAGTTGATTCAGAGGAAATGGTTAGGAAAATGTATGTATTAGATATATATGTTTCGGACTTGGATGTCCACCTACCGGATCTAGGAATTGGATGGGATCCAATTGATCTTCGAGATCTACCTAGTTAAATATCATACAACTGTTGGCCAAAGTCAAGGTTGTGTGTTATTTAACGGGATCCTAGCCCACTAGGAAATTGGATTTCCCGAGTACTCAACAGAGGGTTAGAGACTTGTAGAAAATAGTGGGGCTAGGGTATTGAGTTTGCAATTTCATTCAGATACTTAGCTTTACGCGCTTACAAAAAAATTTATTTCGTCAATTTTTAACATTAGTTGACTAATAAAAATGTTATTTTCTTGTAACAGTTTGACTGTACCCATTTTTTCGTTAACTAGATAGTTGGACTATCGTAGTTAAGATGGCTAGCAAGGTAAATGTCCGTGACATTATCATGGGAGACAATGTCTTTAGAGGGACAAACTTCGCTGATTGGGAAATGAACCTAAGGATAGTCCTTGGGGCAGAGAGGATACTGTATACTATTCAGAGACCTCTCGGGCCTAAGCCCACTGAGCCACTTGAGCTGGAGTTATGGAAAACTCACAGTGATGATTGTGACACAGCTCAGTCGATTATGCTTGCTTCAATGACTCACTCACTTTCGTCGCCAAAATAGGGACTTGGATCCTTATAATATGATGGCAAGATTGCAAGATCTTCACCGCACTAATAAGCGGATGGCGAGGTACGAGTTGGTTGAAGAGGATCTTTCGCACCCGTATGACTGATGGTAGTTCTGTTGAGGTCCATGGGACTCAAATGATAGCAGATATTGATGAACTGGCTTGTATGGGTATAGTCTTGGAGTCTGAGCTGGCTATAGATGTACTTCTACAGTCACTACCCGATACTTGGAAACAGATTGTCATCAACTACAAACTGATGAATTCGGATGACACTCTTGGAGAGTTGTTGTCAATTCTCAAGGAGTCAGAGAAAGAACTTCTGAAAGGCCAAGCGCGAGGCGCACTTTGCAACAACATCTCAAACGCCGAAAGCTGGGCTTAAGGCAACTGGGGGTGTTAAAAAGAGAAGCATAATAAGAACAAAGGCAAGGCCAAGTCAACAAAGGCTTCTGGGAAGCCAAGGGACAAGTCTCAGATGTTTTGCCTGAAATGCGGCAAAAGAGGTCACTGGAAGCGTGACTGCCGCATGAACAAGGGACATAAGGAGGACATACAGGCGGGCAAGGCACCGGCCTCAGGTATGTTGTTATTGAGATAAATATGACTACTTCAAGTCTTAATAAAAATTGGATTTTTGATTCTGGCTGTGGTTCTCATATTTGTACTGATGTGCAGGATCTGCATGATAGCAGGAGACGGCTTCGGGGGAGGTTGATCTACGTGTTGGAAATGGAACTTCTGTTGCTGTTTTGGCCGTAGGCACTTTTGTTTTGGAACTGCCCTCGGGGCATGTACTTAAACTAAATGACTGTTATTTTGTTCCTAGTTTAACTAGGAATATTATTTTGTATCTTTGTTAACCCAAACAGGGTACACTTTTGTATTTAAAAACACCAGGTGTTATTTATATATGAATGATGCAGAAATTTGCAGTGCTGATGCAAATAATGGTCTTTATATTTTGAATATAAATGAATCTCCAAAATGTAAAATAACAAACAAAAGGCTCAAAATGAGTAATCCAAAAGAAGAAACTTATTTGTGGCATTGTCGTCTGGGACACATCAACAAGACTCGCATATCCACACTTTCGAAGAGTGGGTACTTGGACGGATTTGATCCAAATTCATATGACGTCTGCGAATCTTGTTTATTAGGCAAAATGCCTAAATCACCTTTTAGTGGTAAAAGTGAACGCGCCACTGAACTGTTAGCCCTCGTTCATAGTGACGTTTGTGGCCCATGTCTAGCCAGGCTAGAGGTGGATATCGATACTTCGTAACCTTTACGGATGATGCATCACGTTATGGTTATGTGTATCTTATGATACACAAGTCGGAAACTTTTGGAGAAATTCAAAGAGTTTCGACACGAAGTTGAAAAACAAACAGGCAAGAGTATTAAAACATTACGGTCGGACCGTGGTGGCGAATACTTAAGTAATGAGTTTCAAGATTACTTGAAAGAATATGGTATTCTTTCACAATGGACTCCTCCTGGAACACCACAATTAAATGGTGTGTCTGAACGGAGAAACCGTACCTTGCTTGACATGGTAAGGTCGATGATGAGTCGCACTGAGCTACCTATATCCTTCTGGGGACATGCATTAGAAAGTGCAATTCTTATTTTGAATAGGGTTCCGTCAAAGTCTGTTGAACAGACTCCGTATGAGATATGGACAGGAAAGAAACCAGGTTTCTCATTCCTGAAGATTTGGGGTTGCTGGGCATACGTCAAACGTTTGGAAGGTACCAAACTTGAACCCAAATCAGATAAATGCCTATTTATTGGATATCCTAAGGAAACCAAAGGATATTACTTCTATAACCCAAAAGAGAACAAAGTATTTGTTGCTCTACATGCAGTTTTCCTTGAGAAGGAATTCCTAAATGCAGTGGTTAGTGGGAGGAAAGTAGAACTCGATGAAAGTCGTAGTGATACTGTTCCTGGCATTGAATCTAGAACGGAACACGAACAGTCCATCCAGGATGAGACTGAACCACAATCTTCAATTACACAAGGGCTACGTAGGTCGGAGAGAGTCAGGGTAATACCTGAGAGGTATGGATTCCTGATCTCACCTCATGTAGATATTAATCTTATTGAGGATACTGAACCGGCCACGTATGAGGAAGCGATACAGGGTATCGAATCCACTTTATGGCAAGAGGCCATGAAGGCCGAAATGGATTCCATGTATACCAACCAAGTTTGGACACTGGTTGATGCACCAGAAGGCGTAAAGCCTATTGGATGCAAATGGGTCTTCAAGAAGAAGACAGACATGGATGGCAACGTTCAAACGTACAAAGCTAGGCTTGTAAGCGAAGGGGTATCGTCAACAACTTGGAGTTGATTATGACGAAACTTCTCACCCGTTGCCATGATTAAATCCATTCGGATAATGCTTGCGATAGCTGCATATTACGATTACGAAATATGGCAGATGGACGTTAAAACCGCTTTCCTTAACGGAAACCTGTTGGAGGATGTTTATATGCAACAACCTGACGGTTTTATCGCACCAAGACTTGCAAACAAGGTTTGTAAGTTAATCGGTCCATTTATGGACTGAAGCAAGCATCGAGGTCATGGAACCAACGTTTTGATGAGGTCATAAAAGAATATGATTTCATTCAAAACGTAGATGATCCTTGTGTGTATAAGAAGGTTAGTGGGAGTGCACTGACTTTTATTGTCCTTTATGTCGACGATGTATTGCTAATAGGCAATGACATTCCCATGTTAACGTCGGTGAAAGCTTGGCTTTCATTGAAATTCTCCATGAAAGATCTGGGAGAAGCAGCTTTTATTCTAGGAATAAAGATCTACCGGGATAGATCTAGAAAGCTACTTGGACTCTCCCAGAGTACATATATTGATAAAGTGTTGAAGAGATTCAACATGGATCAGTCCAAGAAGGGACTGTTGCCAACATCACATGGCGTCTTTCTATCTAGGGACATGTGTCCTAAAACACAAGATGAGAGAGACAACATGAGTCGGACTCCGTTCGCCTCGGCAGTCGGATCGATCATGTATGCCATGATATGTACACGACCTGATGTGTCCTATGCTTTGAGCATGTGCAGTCGATATCAGGCCGATCCAGGACAGGATCACTGGATGGCGGTTAAGAATATCCTTAGGTATCTTAAAAGAACTAAGGATGTTTTCTTAATCTATGGAGATGGAGAACTTGAGGTATCTGGGTATACTGATGCAAGTTTCCAAACCGACAGAGACGACTTTAAGTCGCAAACAGGGTACATATTTTGCTTGAATAACGGAGCAGTGAGCTGGAAATCTTCCAAGCAAGATACTGTTGCCGATTCAACAACTGAAGCGGAGTACATTGCAGCAGCTGAAGCAGCAAAAAGAGGCAGTTTGGATCCGTAAATTCCTAATTGGATTAGGAGTAGTTCCGTTAGCAGCTGAGCCCGTTCCATTGTATTGTGACAATAGCGGGGCTATAGCACAGGCTAAGGAACCAAGGTCTCATCAACGATCCAAACATGTTCTTCGACGATTCCATCTGATTCGAGAGATCATACATCGTGGCGATGTGAAGATCGAGAAGATCGCATCAGAGGATAATATTGCAGATCCGCTGACGAAGGCTATTCCTCGGGAAAAGTTTGAGCGACATGTACATAGTTCAGGTATTAGATACTTGAGTGACTGGCTATAGGCCAAGTGGGAGATTGTAGACAGTAATGTCCCATAGCGTCACTATTTTGTAAATGATATTGTATTATTGTACAAAATTAACTATGTAGTAATGAAATTGCCTTTTACCGTTTTGTAATTTATTTACTTTGATATATAAATGGTAAAAGTCCCTATGATTAGTTCCGGATTGAGATGATATGAGACAGTATCAATCCATAAAGGTTTAATCATTAAATATCCCTAGTCGTAGTATTATCGAGACTGGACATCGATAATGCGGAATAGACTAGTACTGCACTCGTGCATGTTGTGAGGGCACAACGGCATAGTTCTCATATATTTAAGTATAGGATACTTATGCAAGTGCGGTAGGAGGTTGTGTTTTACCGATGGTACGGAAAACAGCTTCGCTCTGGATAGACCCCGCGGAATCCCATTGGTAGTATGTCTGCGTGTCTATGGGAGTCCGCTTCAGGGTAGGTGCATATGATCTTAACCTGAGATTTGCATCGCTAGTACTTACGACAATCGGTAAAATTTAGGTTTGGTGGTCCAGGGCTTTAACGAGTTCTGTGTATACCTCTTCTGAGTTTATCGAGAATCGTAGTGTATTGGATGTGATATCAAGATGGAAGTATCACTTCAGACATATGGAGATGATGATCGCGAGGGATTCAGAACTAGTACTCTATAATGGTTGCAACCATCGGGATAATATGACTAGGTCAGGATTATCCGATTCAAAGAGACTGGTTGCTTGACATCCGATATGTGTTTCGGACGGGGCAGACACTTATCCAGCCCCAGCCCTAGCATGTGATCATCCGATACTGGTTCGATACCACTATACTACGGTATGCTACGCCTGTTATAGATCTAATATTCCAGTAAGAATATTTCTAGAGAATTGGGTAGGCATGGCGTTTTGCTAGAAGCTAACCTTGTCTTGTAAATCGGTAAAAACGTAGTACTTGGTACGTACGTGTTCGGATAGTTCGACAACCGGATTTACTGCCAACATATCTAGAGGTCTCTTGGGTGCGCTTCCCGAAGATTCACCGATGACGTATGATTCAAACTCGATTAATCTTGGATTAATTACGGAGAGACTTTATCTTGGATAAAAGTACTGTATAAAGAGAGAGATCGATTAATTTAGAATTAATCGTAAAATTATTATATTCGATATAATAAACGGAATTCGATTCCGACGCGAAATTGAAATTAGATTTTATTCGGGCAAACGAATTAATTTAGAATTAATTCGTTAGCGACGTAAATAATAAATTCGCTAGGCGCAATTATTTATTTAAATTCGATTTAATTAACGTCGCGACGTAAGCTCGATATTTCGGAAATATCGAACCCGAACGCGTGAGTGCAAGTGGGCCCACTTTCATTTGAAACGTGTGGGGCCCACATGACACTTGTCATTATTTGTATTTTTTAATCAAGATGCAATGCATGAAGATAGTGTACAAAGCACTCAAAGATAATGCATGGAAATTGAGTGTTAGACACTCTAAGTGCTTGCATGGTTTGTGTTATATTTATATTATTATTTATATAATTATAACATAAATATAAATTGATTTTGGAGAAAAAATCAATGACTTCTCTCCCTCTCTAATTACCGAAACTGTGACAGTTTCTTGGCTCTCCATTTTCAGGTTTTTGTTGCAAAAGCTTGAAGTATTTGTGTTTGTTTGGAACATAAAGAACATCTTTGGCTAGCACCATCAAGGGATCATACAAGGTGATATGGGAAACTCATCTTAGAGCTTGGAAGGATCAAATTCAAGCTTGGAGCTTCTCTTCACTGCTTGGCCGAAATCTTCACTGCTCAAAGGAGGATTTTGCTTCATCCATTGCTTCCACATTTGGCTATTTGTGAGTATTGTTTCCGCCATTACTTCAATCTAATTCATTCTTATATATATCTTGCTTGGTTTTTGATCTTGGGATATGGTTATTAGATTTCCAACAACGTTTATACCGATTTACAAGACAAGGTTGGCTTCTAGCAAAGCGCCATGCCTACCCAATTCTCCAGAAATATTATTACAGGAATATATAGATCTGTATCAAGCGTAGTATACCGTAGTATTGTGTATATCAGCCCTGTATCGGATAGTCACGTGCTAGGGCTGGGGCTGGATAAGTGTCTGCCCCGTCCGAAGCACATGTCGGATGTCTGGTAACTAGTCTCTATAATCGGATATACATGACCTTGTCATAATATCCCGATGGCCGGCCAGCACTTAATAGCACTAATACCGTATCCTGCGTGACATCATCTCCACTATGACTGGAGTGATACTTCCGTCTTGACATCACACCCAATACACTACGACTCTCTGATAAACCCAGAAGTGGTGTACGCAGAACCGGTTAAAGCCATGTACCACCAAGACCAAAGTCTACCGATTATCGTAAGTATTAGCGATGTAAGTCTCAGGTTAAGACTATACACACCTACCTTGATTTCGGCCTCCCATAGACACATAGTCATAATACCAATGGGATTCCGGGGGTCTATCCAGAGCGAAGCTGTTTCCCGTACCATCGGTGAAACACGACCTCCTATCGCACTTGCATAAGTATCCGATACTTATATATATGAGAACTATGCCGTTGTGCCCTCACAACGCACACAAGTGCAATACTAGCCTATTCCGCATTATCGATGTCCAGTCTCGATAATACTCCGGCTAGGGATATTTAATGATTAAACCTTCGGGGACTGATACTGTCTCATATCATTCTCAGTCCAGGAACTAATCATAGGGACCTCTCTTCATTTATATATCTATGGTGATCTAATCACAAATGATGAGAGTGCAATTTCCATGTCACATAGTTAATTTGCTACAACAACACAATGATCTGTGCAAATAGTGACGCTATGGGTCATTTTGTCCAACACACACAACCTTGACTTTGGCCAACAAGCTGTGTGATATTTAACTAGGTAGATCTCTAAGATCAATTGGATCTCATCCAATTCCTAGATCCGGTAGGTGGACATCCAAGTCCGAAACATATATACAATATATATGCCAATATATCCAATATATTTTCCTAACCTTTTTCCTCTGAATCAACTAAGCCTTGGCTTTGGCACAACAAGCTTAATGATTCCAGTTAAGCGGAACCCATTGACTTTGGAAAGCTTCGTAATCGATGTCGATGGACAAGAAGTGATCTTGAATTTGGCCAACAAAATCACAACTTGGATAAGACATACGATATGGAACAAAGCCTTCATGATTCAAACACATCCGCGATGGACAAAGGTCTTAACTTTGGCCAACAAACCAGTGCCAATCTTGGATCTTGAGAAATAATCACTCAATGGAAGGAAAACGCTTAATATTTGTTGAAGGTTTTTCGCGTAAATTGGCAACCGATTTATTATCTTTGATTAGGTCTCATCATACACCCTTAAGCATGCATTCTAAAAGCATAATAAGGCGCGGTAAATAAATTAATAATGATATGTGGATGGATATCTCACAGATTGTTCCTAGAACAAATCACTCCATTTCCTCTCCCCGGCTAGCATTATTCTAACTTCTACCCAATTACATAATACAATTAAAGAAACCTCATTAAAATTGAGGGGAATTAGGTGAGAAGAGAATTACAAAGAATCGAGAGATAAGGCTGGACACGCAGGTCCAATTTAATAAATTCTAAATTTACAACAATTTCCAAAATTGCCCTTTCCCTTCTAATATCCATCCAATATACATTATTCATACAACACATCCATGTATTCACACAAAGAATGTTATTCAATCAATCTAATCCAATTAATTAATCTTTGAATAAATTGATCATCCAATGTTCAAACAAAGATTTGATTTGCGCGAGTCCAACTCGTTTTAGAATAAGTACTCAAAGTACGAATTCTTGAATTATATCGAACTACAATTTTAAATCTAATTTAATTGTATTCAATACTAATTCTATATTTAATTCCAAATTAAATAATTACACTTTTTAATGCGCCTTTACGACTTAGATTCTAAATCTAATCTTAATAGGTCTCAAAGCCCAATTAACATTCAATGTCAATTTAATTAAAGTCCAATGGGCTTTCAATTAATTTCTTAAGGCATGGGCTTTGGTCAATATGGGTCAAACCCAAATACCAAGGCCCAATTAAGGAATCACCTTATTTGTCAAAAAAATCAATTTTGGCCCATTAGGCCCAATTAAATATTTAAAGGCCCATCTATTATATTTGGACTTAATGGAATGGTTGAGGCCCAATTTGGATCCAATCCAATTGTCCTAAACCAACTTGGTCCAACCAAGCCCATTAGGCCCAAATACAACATTTTTAGCCCAATTCCAAATTAAGCCCAATTAATTAAATTATAATTTTCCAAATTTCAAAATTTAATTAATTAAAGTGTATTGCACTGATTAATTATCTAAATTAATATTTCCAAAATACTAATTTAATCAATTAATCATGCATTGATATTTTTAACACATGTCCAACATTATTGAATCAAAATCAACTCATTTTCATGCTTCTCAAGTCACGGCAATTTGAAGGATTTTATATCCGATTTTGATTTCAATCCAATTAAATCACAAATCAATATTTATCATGTCTTTAAACACATCCAATGATTTAAAAAACAAAAAATCACCATGACCAAGGGTTCACTAAGATTCAGCCAAGCCATAAATATTGGGGAAAATTAATCCAATTAATTTTTCTTAAAATTGATCATGCATAACTCTAAGTTATCAACATACAAGCATACTCAAACAAATAATTTGATTAAAACATGCTCAAAACAAAAATACCCAAATTTTATATTAAGAACCCTAATCAAATTTCATGCTCTAATAGGCTCCATGATACCATTGTTGGGTTACTAAGGCATTCCCAAGATCATATAAAGCATGAAACATGTGAATACTAAAAGTAAGAATGGCGGAAACATACTTACAAAGAACGGTTGTAGGATGCGTGTAGAACAAAAATTTCCTTTGAGAAGTCCTCCAAGATCTCCTATTTGAATGTTGATGTTCAAGCTCCAAGCTTTGAAATGGATTCCAAGCTCTTGGGATTGGTTTCCCTATCACCTTGATATGATTCTTCAAGTGCTAACTTTGGAAAAAATTGCAACAATTTTTTCTCTCTTCAAATAGTATTTTATCCCAGATAAAATCTCTCATTAATTAATCCTAGATTAATTATGTTCGAATCATACGTCATCGGTGAATCTTCGGCTCAAACAATCAATTCATTCAAATCATGCTCAAAACAAATTTACCCAAATTTTAAGCCCTAAAATTTCATGCTTGAACCTAGGCTCTTGATGCCATTGTTGGTTTTATTCTAGGTCCCAAGATCATCAAACAAGCATGAATAATAAGTGTGAATACATCAAAGGAGATAGCGGAATACTCACATCGATCGGTTGTGACGATTTGAAGAAGAACAAAATGATTTTCCCCTTCAAAGTGGCGCCAATAGCAGTGCAGTCCAATGCTCACTGTTTTCAGTTTTGGTCCATGAATTTGAGCCTCGAACTTGCGTCAAACGATTCCCGGCTCGTGGGTGAGTTTCCCTAACACCTTCGTATGCCTCTTAGGAGTGTGCTAGCACTTGGATCTTGCCACAAAACCCTCAAAATGGATCATCATTTTCGGCCAACCCTTGGGCAGTTCACTGCCTTGGGCGTGAACTTGAGAGTAGAAAGAGAGATGGAGAAATGGTTTAGGTTAAGGGAAAAAGGTGTCAAACATTTCACTTATTAATTTTCCAAAAATACTAAAGCATTTACCATTTATTTTATGCTTTCAAAAACAATAAAACAAATGTAATAATGTTTACTTTATTCTTTTACCCTTGGTAAAAGGTGAAAAGGAAAAGGCTTTCACTTTTCCAAAAAGTTAAAAGTCTTTTCCCCCCAAAATTTCCCTCCAAATTTTAAAGGTCAAAGTCAAAGAGTCAAAGTTACTTTTCCAAAAAGTGATTTGACTTTTATGACTTGCGATGTGATTTGCGATGCGACTTGCGGCACGTGATTCAAAATCAACGTAACTTCGCAAACACATTCCGAGCTCGGTTTCGATAATTCTAAATTAACGATTTTCTCGATGCCTCGTTAATAAATCCAATTTACTAATCACGTCACTCGAGAATTAATTCTAAATTAATTCAAGTGCCCGAATTAAAATCTAATTTTAATTCCTAATCGAAATCCAATTTCGTTTAATATATCGAATATATTATTTATCGATTAATTCCAGATTAATCGTTCTCTCTCTTTAAATTGATATTTTATCCTAGATAAAATATCTCCGCAATTAATCCCAGATTAATTTTCTCTCTCTTCGAAATAATCCCAGATTAATTAAAGTGCGAGTCATACGTCATCGGTGTATCATTGGGAAGCGACCCATGAGATCTCCGGATATGTTGGCAGTAAATTCGGTTATCGGACTATCCGAACACGTACATACCAAGTACTACGTTTTACCGATTCACAAGACAAGGTTGGCTTCTAGCAAAGCGCCATGCCTACCCAATTCTCCGGAAATATCCTTACAGGAATATATTGATCTGTATCAGGCGTAGTATACATCGTATAGTGCATATCGATCTAGTATCAGATGGTCACGTGCTAGGCCTGGGGCTAGAGCTGTGTCTGCCCCGTACGAAGCACATGTCGGATGTGTGGTAACTAGTCTCTATAATCGGATATACATGACCTAGTCATAATATCCCAATGGCCGCGCAGCACTTAAGAGCACTAATACCGTATCCTACGTGACATCATCTCCACTATGACTGGAGTGATACTTCCGTCTTGACATCACACCCAATACTCTACGATTCTCAATATACCCAGTATTGGCGTACACAGAACCGGTTAAAGCCCTGGAAGACCTCAACCAAAGTATATTGATTGTCATAAGTATTAGCGGTGCAAGTCTCAGGTTAAGACCAAATACACCTACCCTGATGTCGGACTCCCATAGACACATAGTCAAACTACCAATGGGATTCCAAGGGGGTCTATCCAGAGCGAAGCTGTTTCCCGTACCATCGGTGAAACACAACCTCCTACCGCACTTGCATAAGTATCCAATACTTAAATATATGAGAACTATGCCTGTTATGCCCTCACAACGTGCACAAGTGCAATACTAGTCTTTTACGCATTACCGATGTCCAATCTCGATAATACTCTGACTAGGGATATTTAATGATTAATCCTTTGTCGACTGATACTGTCTCATATCATTCTCAATCCAGGAACTAATCATAGGGACCTCCTATCATTTATATATCTGAGGTGATCTAATCACAAATGATAAGATAGCAATCTCCTTTGTCACATAGTTAATTTGTACAACAACACCATGATCTGTACAAATAGTGACGCTATGGGTTATAATTGTCCAACAATCTCCCACTTGGCCTATAGCCAGTCGCTCGAGTGCCTAACACCCGAACTATGTACGGTTCGCTCAAATTGCTGAGAAAAGGTTTTCGTCAGCGGATTTACATGATTATCGTCTTACGCGATTTATACGATCATCACATCGCAACGATGTATGATTTGAACGAATCAGATGAATATCGAAGTATATATCTGGATCGTTGATGAGACCATTAATTCTTTAGCCTGTGCTGACGCCTAGCTCAGCTGCTAACAGAACTATATCTAATCTAATTAGATTTATTATCGACCCAAATGGCTTCTATTGTTGCCTCAGCTGCATCAATAATCCGCATTTGTTGCTTATATGGTAACAATATCTTGCTTGGAAGATTTCCAGCTCACTGTTCCGGTATTCTAACTTTATAGTACCGTTTTCGACTTATAGTCGTCTTTATCGGTTTGGAAACTTGCTATAGTGATCCCAGTCACTTCAAGTTCTCCTTCTCCATAGTCTAAGATGGCATCCTTAGTTCTCTGAGATACTAACGGATGTTCTTAACTTCAATCCAGTGACTATCACTCGGATTGGTCTGATTGTGTCTCCATACGCTGAAAGCGTATGAGACACCAGGTCACGTACATTTTAAATGTACAATTTCTCAGAGAGTGTTAACAACTTTAAATCTATCCCAATAGATCTTTATTCCTAGAATAAAGGTTGTTACTCCTAAGAATTCTACGGAGAATTATTTCGAAAGCCAAGCTCTCGCCGATTGTTTTATGGGAATATCATTTCCAAGAAATAACATATATTATCATTATTTTATACATGACATCCATTGTCAGTGCGCTCCCACTAACCTCCTTATATACACAAGAATTATTTTCATTTTGAATTAAATCATACACCATTATGATTACATCAAAACGTCAGCTCCAAGAACATTATGCTTGCTTCAATCCAAACATGGATCGAACAACCCGCAAACCTAGTTTGCTGGTTTAGGTACGACAAAATCGTCAGGATGTTATAAACATACTCCAAAAGGTTTCCGTTTAAGGAAAGCGATTTTGATCTTTAACTGACACATATCATAGATGAAATATGCAGTATCAGCAAACATCATCCAAATGGATTTACCGTGGCAACAGGTAAAAGGTTGAACCGTAATCAACACAATGTTGATAACGATACCTTTTTGCTAAAAGCCTAGCTTTGTATGTTGGTATGTTGCCATCCATGTATGTCTTCCTTGAAGACTTATACTGTACCAATAGACATAATGCCTTGTGGTACATCAACTAGTGTCCAAACATAGTTGGTATACATGGAATCCATTTTGGACTCATGGCACTTTGCCACAATAGGGAGTCGATACCTTGTATCACTTCCTCAAACGTAGTCGGTTGGTCTACCTTAATAAGATTGACATCTTTATGAGGTGAGATCAGAAACCCATACCCCAGGTTGTTTTCTGATTCTCTCCGATCTACGCGGTTCTTGTGTATTCGAAGATTAATGGTATAGTTTCATCCTTGATGAACTATCTGTGTTCCATTAAGGACTTCATGCCTTGAACAGTATTACTCCGACTTTCATCGAGTTATACCATCCTCCCACTTACCACTGCATATCGGTATTCCTCTTAGGAAAACCGCATGGTGAGCAACAATAACATTGTTCTCTCGTGAGATGCAAAAGTACTATACTTATGGTTTCCCCTAGGATAACCTATAATTGGCACTTATCCTATTTGGGTTTTAGTTTGGTATCATCCAAACATATGCCTAGCATACCCAAATCATCAGGAATGAGAAACCCGGTTTCTTTCCGTTCATATCTAATATGATATCTGTCAAACAGATTTATATGGAACCTTATTCTAAATAAGTATTGCACTGTTAATGCATATCCGTTGAAGGAAATGGTAGCTCAGAGCGACTCATGATTAACCTTATCATGTCCAACAAAATTCGGTTTCTCCGTACGGACACACCGTCAAACTGACATGTCCTAGGAGGAGTCCTCATTGAAAGAATACTATACTCTTTCACGTATGTTTGAAACTTACTGCTTAAGTATTTTCCATTACGGTCTTACCGCGATGGTTTAATACTTTAGATGATCTGTTTGTCTACTTCGTGTCGAAACTCTAAAAGTTATCGATTTGTGTTCTTCAAAAGAAACACATAACCATAATGTGATGCCACATCCGTTAAGGTCACGAAATATTCATATTCATATCTAGTATTGCTAGATATGGGCCCACTTACTTCACTATGAATAGGGCTAACAGATCGATGGCACTATTAATATTACCAAGTAAATAGCGTTTCAGGTACTTTACCTAGTAAACTAGATTCGTAGACTTTATTTGAATAGTCAAATCAGTCCTAGTACCCACTCTTCAAAAGGGTGGATATACGAGTCTTGTTTAATTGTGTCCCAGACAATAATGCCACAAATAAGTCTCTACTGATCAAATCAGTTTGAGCTATATATTTGTCATTTTATATGTTTGAGATTTATTTATATTCAAAATATAAATTCTGTTACTCACATCTAATGTGTTTATCTTAATATCATTCTTTATATAATGAAACACTTTAGTGTTCTAGAATATAAAGGTCTATTCGCAACGGATTAAACACTGATATAAAGATAATGTTTCTAGTCAAACTAGTTACATTATAACAGTTCATAATTTAAGTACATACCCAAAAGGTAGTTCCTAAACTTAGGGTTCTACGGTCGAAACAGTGACTTTCATCCTGTTTCCGATTCGCAGATTAATCTCAGCTTGAAGTCAGTATCCTGCTCACAGCAGATTCTGAACATCAATCCATACAATTTATGTACCATACTAAGTATTTTAAAATCCAATTTTAATACTAGTAATAGACATAATGTTGACAAACATTCTTAAAGTCAGAGCCTTGCCCTTTCTTTAATTCCTTCGTGTCTGCCATATCCAAACGGCAGTCACTTTAGGATATGTCTTTTATCTTCCCAGAAGATCATAATGATTTTGCCTTTGCCCTTTCAAATATTTCAGAAGCCTTTGGCCAAGCCTTGGGTTTCTAGAATATTGAAGTATGGTGTGCCTTGCGCCACTTACCTAATTGCAAAGTTTGACTTTATCTCCTCGAGAATAGTCTTTAACCCTCCAAGAGTTATTTATTGCAATTTCAATACTTCTTAAATCTAATCATAGATTTATGACAAGTATATCGAATTAAGCACTTAAGTTATCATCACATAAATCTTCCAAAGATTATGCTCTACTATTTGCTTAATTCCTGACTTAGGCATAATAGGTTATTTTATCAAATAAAGTAACTTATTATTTATTTCCAGGACCATCTTGAAATTATTCCCAATTAAAATATAGTCGTTTAAATACATTTTCACATAGGATTATGTTTTAAACACTAATCTTTCATTCATCTTGATTCTAATAGTCCAACTATTTAATCAACGATTCGTGGTACTATGTATTATATTGATTATTATAGTCCAACTATACAATCAAATATAATTTAAATCAATTAACCTCAATTACATTGATTACTATAATCCAATTATAAAATCAACTGTAAATTAATTAATTCAAATATATTGATTACCATAATCCAATTATATAATCAACTATAATGCAGTCCAACTGCTTATTAAAACAACAATTTAAATATTAGTCCAACTAACATTTAATTTATATGACGAATAATTTGAATGAGCGCGTATGGCAAGTAATTAAACGAATATTGCAAATTCAATTCTTGCCTCCCACTATTTTTCGGCGAGCCTCTAACCCTCTGTCGAGTACTTGGGAAACCGTGTTTCCTAGTGGGCTAGGATCTCGTTAAATATCACACAATCTTGACTTTGGCCAAAAAATTGTATGATAATTAACTAGGTAGATCTCAAAGATCAATTGGATCTAATCCAATTCCTAGATCCAGTAGGCGGATATCCAAATCCTAAACATATATCTTATATATGCCAATACATCCAATGTATTACCTAACCTTTTTCCTCTGAATCAACTAAGCCTTGGCTTTGGCACAACAAACCTAATGATCCCAGTCAAGCGTGACCCATTGACCATGGAAAGCTTCGTAATCAATGTCGATGGACAAGAAGTGGTCTTGACTTTGGCCAACAAACCACAACTTGGACAAGACACCAATATAGAACAAAACTCTCGTGATTCAAACACATCTTCGACGGACAAAGGGCTTGACTTTGGCCAACAACCCAATGCCATTCTAGGATCTTGAGTAAGAATCACTCAATGGAAGGAAAAACGCATGATATTTGATGAGGGTTTTTCGCGTGCAAATTGGCTACCAATTTATTATCTTTATTTAGGTCTCATCATCATACACCCTTAAACATGCATTCTAAACACATAATAAAGCGCATATGAAAATAAATAATAATGATATGCGGATGGATACTTAACACATTGATCCTAGATCAAATCTCTCCTTTCTCTCTCAAACTAGCACTTGTATTACTTCTACCCGTTAAACTACACTTCTAAAGAAACCTCATTTACATTGAGGGGAATAGGTGAGAAGAGAATACAAAGAGAATAGAGGTGATAAGGCTGGACACGCAGGTCCAATTTAATAAATCGAATTATTACAACAATTTCCAAAATTGCCCCCACCCGTCTAATATCCATCCGATATACATTATTCATTCATCACAACCATGTATTCACACAAGCATGTTATCAATCAATCTAATCAAATTAATTAATCTGATAATTAGTGATCATCCAATGTTCAAACAACGATTTGATTTTGCGCGAGTCAAACTCGTTTTTGCGAATAAGTACTCAAAGTACGAATTCTCGAATTAAATTAAACTGCAACATTAAATCCAATTTAATATGTATTTAATACTAATTCACTTATTTAATTCCAAATTAAATATTACACTTTATTAATAAACCTTTTACGACTTAAATTCCAAATTTAATCGTTACGGGTCTCAAAGCCCGATTAACGTCCAACGTCAATTTAATTCAAGTCCAATGGGCTTTAAATTAATTTCTTTAGGCATGGGCTTTGGCAACCAAAGCCCAATCAAGGAGTAACCCCATAAGCCAAGAAATCAATTTCGGCCCATTAGGCCCAATTAAACCTTAAAGGTTTATAAGTCACATTTGGGCTTTAAGGAAGTGGTTTTAGGCCCAATTGGATCCAATCCAATTTGCCTAAACCCAACTTTGTACAACAAAGCCCAATAAGCCCAGTTACAACTTTAAAAGCCCAAATCAAATTTTAAGGCCCAAATAATTAAATTACCAAATTCCAAATTTCCAATTTAATTACCTAAAGTGTATATCATGATTAATCACCCAAATCAATATTTGCAAAACATCAAATTAGTCCAATTAATCATGCTCAATTTCATTATCACATGTCCAACACATTTAATGAAAAATCAAACCCATATACATGCTCAAAGCTCTCGGCCAAGGGAGGGATTTTATGTCCAATTCGGTTTCAATCCAATTAAACCACAATCAACATTAAATTAACTTCCCGAATGATTTCCAACACATCCAATTGTCTAAAATCAAAATTACCAAGACTTTAAAAGGCATAAAGTATTCGGCCAAGGTGAGTATATTTGGGGATATTTGTCCAATTCAAAATTCAATCCAATTCAATCTCAAATTAACAATATCTTACATGATTTTATATACATCCAATGTTCAAAATCAAAAAATCCAAGATTCCCAAAATCACTTCACATTCGGCCACCACTAAGAATTTGGGGAAAATTATTCCAAATCATTTTCATGAAATTGATCCAACCAATCTTCAATTAAACATGTTATAAGCATACTCAAACAATCAATTCATTCAAATCATGCTCAAAACAAATTTACCCAATTTTAAGCCCTAAATTTTCATGCTTGAACCTAGGCTCTTGATGCCATTGTTGGTTTTATTCTAGGTCCCAAGATCATCAAACAAGCATGAATAATAAGTGTGAATACATCAAAGGAGATAGCGGAATACTCACATCGATCGGTTGTGACGATTTGAAGAAGAACAAAATGATTTTCCCCTTCAAAGTGGCGCCAATAGCAGTGCAGTCCACTGCTCACTGTTTTCAGTTTTGGTCCATGAATTTGAGCCTCGAACTTGCGTCAAACGATTCCCGGCTCGTGGGTGAGTTTCCCTAACACCTTCGTATGCCTCTTAGGAGTGTGCTAGCACTTGGATCTTGCCACAAAACCCTCAAAATGGATCATCATTTTCGGCCAACCCTTGGGCAGTTCACTGCCTTGGGCGTGAACTTGAGAGTAGAAAGAGAGATGGAGAAATGGTTTAGGTTAAGGGAAAAAGGTGTCAAACATTTCATTTATATATTTTCCAAAAATACTAAAGCATTTACCATTTATTTTATGCTTTCAAAAACAATAAAACAAAAGTAATAATGTTTACTTTATTCTTTTACCCTTGGTAAAAGGTGAAAAGGAAAGGCTTTCACTTTTCCAAAAATTTAAAAGTCTTTTCCCCCTAAAATTTCCCTCCAAATTTTAAAGGTCAAAGTCAAAGAGTCAAAGTTACTTTTCCAAAAAGTGATTTGACTTTTATGACTTGCGATGTGATTTGCGATGCGACTTGCGGCACGTGATTCAATCGACGTAACTTCGCAAACACATTCCGAGCTCGGTTTCGATAATTCTAAATTAACAATTTTCTCGATGCCTCGTTAATAAATCCAATTTACTAATCACGTCGCTCGAGAATTAATTCTAAATTAATTCAAGTGCCCGAATTAAAATCTAATTTTAATTCCTAATCGAAATCCAATTTCGTTTAATATATCGAATATATTATTTATCGATTAATTCCAGATTAATCGTTCTCTCTTTAAATTGATATTTTATCCTAGATAAAATATCTCCGCAATTAATCCCAGATTAATTTTCTCTCTCTTCGAAATAATCCCAGATTAATTAAAGTGCGAGTCATACGTCATCGGTGTATCATTGGGAAGCGACCCATGAGATCTCCGGATATGTTGGCAGTAAATTCGGTTATCGGACTATCCGAACACGTACATACCAAGTACTACGTTTTACCGATTCACAAGACAAGGTTGGCTTCTAGCAAAGCGCCATGCCTACCCAATTCTCCGGAAATATCCTTACAGGAATATATTGATCTGTATCAGGCGTAGTATACATCGTATAGTGCATATCGATCTAGTATCGGATGGTCACGTGCTAGGCCTGGGGCTGGAGTTGTGTCTGCCCCGTACGAAGCACATGTCGGATGTCTGGTAACTAGTCTCTATAATCGGATATACATGACCTAGTCATAATATCCCAATGGCCGCGCAGCACTTAAGAGCACTAATATCGTATCCTACGTGACATCATCTCCACTATGACTGTAGTGATACTTCCGTCTTGACATCACACCCAATACTCTACGATTCTCAATATACCCAGTATTGGCATACACAGAACCGGTTAAAGCTCTGGACGACCTCAACCAAAGTATATTGATTGTCATAAGTATTAGCGGTGCAAGTCTCAGGTTAAGACCAAATACACCTACCCTGATGTCGGACTCCCATAGACACATAGTCAAACTACCAATGGGATTCCGAGCGGGTCTATCCAGAGCGAAGCTGTTTCCAGTACCATCGGTGAAACACAACCTCCTACCGCACTTGCATAAGTATCCAATACTTAAATATATGAGAACTATGCCCGTTATGCCCTCACAACGTGCACAAGTGCAATACTAGTCTTTTACGTATTACCGAACAATCTACTTTAAGTCTCTGTCCCTCTCGGTCCAATCTAATACTCTGACTAGGGATATTTAATGATTAATCCTTTGTAGACTGATACTGTCTCATATCATTCTCAATCCAGGAACTAATCATAGGGACCTCCTATCATTTATATATCTGAGGTGATCTAATCACAAATGATAAGATAGCAATCTCCTTTGTCACATAGTTAATTTGTACAACAACACCATGATCTGTACAAATAGTGACGCTATGGGTCATAATTGTCCAACAGGCAGTACGTCCGATCGTCAGACTATCCGAACACGTACGTACTCGGTACGACATTCTTACCGATTTACGAGACATGGTTGGCTTCTAGCTGTTGGTTTCTAAGGCATTCCCAAGATCATATTTAAGCATAAAAACATGTGAATATATAAAGAAGTATGGCAGAATCATACTTACAAAGATCAGATGGTTGAAGACGATGAACACAAAAATTCATCCAAGTATTCGGCCAAGGTGCTCCTTTTGTTGAAGAGTTTAATCCAAGCTCCAAGCTTTGTGTTGATTCCAAGCTCAAAGGTGGGTTTCCCTAACACCTTGAATGTGTTAGACATTATGTCCCATAGCGTCACTGTTTGTAAATGATATTGTATTATTGTACAAAATTAACTATGTGATAATGAAATTGCCTTTTGCCATTTTGTAAATATTATTTACTTTGATATATAAATGGCGAAAGTCCATATGATTAGTACTGGATTGAGATGATATGAGACAGTATCAATCCATAAAGGTTTAATCATTAAATATCCCTAGCCGTAGTATTATCGAGACTGGACATCGATAATGCGGAATAGACTAGTATTGCGCTTGTGCACGTTGTGAGGGCACAATGGCATAGTTCTCATATATTTAAGTATTGGATACTTATGCAAGTGCGATAGGAGGTTGTGTTTTACCGATGGTACGGAAAACAGCTTCGCTCTGGATAGACCCCGCGGAATCCCATTGGTAGTATGTCTGCGTGTCTATGGGAGGCCGCATCAGGGTAGGTGTATATGGTCTTAACCTGAGACTTACATCGCTAGTACTTGCGACAATCGGTAAACTTTGGTTTTGGTGGTTGGGAACCTTAACCGGTTCTGTGTACACCTCTTCTGGGTTTATCGAGAATCGTAGTGTACTGGATGTGATGTCAAGATGGAAGTATCGCTTCAGACATATGGAGGCGATGATCACGCAGGACACAGAACTAGTACTCTATAAAAGGTTGCAACCGTCGGGACAATATGACCAGGTCAGGATTGTCCGATTTAAAGAGACTAGTTGCTTGATGTCCGATATATGTTTCGTACGGGGCAGACACATCTCCAGCCCCAGGCCTAGCATGTGATCATCCGATACTGGATCGATGTACGCAATACTACGGTATACTACGCTTGATATAGATCTTATATTCCTATAAGAATATTCTGGAGAATTGGGTAGGCATGGCGCTTTGCTAGAAGCCAACCTTGTCTTGTGAATCGGTAAGAACGTAGTACGAGGTACGTGCGTGTTCGGATTATCCGACGACCGTATTTACTGCCAACATATCCGGAGATCTCTTGGGTCGCTTCCTGAAGATTCACCTATGATATTTGATTCGAACTTAATTAATCTTGGATTAATTGCGGAGAAACTTTATCTCGGATAAAGTGCCTTATTTAGAGAGAGAACGATTAATTTGGAATTAATCGATAAAATTATTATATTCGATATAATAATTGAAATTCGATTTCGACGCGAAATTAAAATTAGATTTTAATTCGGGCATACGAGTTAATTTAGAATTAATTCGTTAGCGACGTAAATAATAATTTCGCTAGGAGCGATTATTTATTTAAATTCGATTTAATTAACGTCGCGACGCAAGTTCGGTATTTCGGAAATATCGAATCCGAACGCGTGAGTGGACGTGGGCCCACTTTCATTTGGAAACGTGTGGGGCCCACTTGACACATGTCATTATATGTATTATTTTATTGATAATGCATTGCATGGTGATAGTGTATAATACACTCAATGTTATGCATGGAATTTGAGTGTTTGACACTCTAAGCCTTTGCATGGCTTGTGTCATAGATTTATTATTATTTAATAAATATTATGGCATAAATATAAATGATTTTTGGTATCAAAAATCAATTAGAAAAAAAGAAATTTCTCTCCTCTCTCTCTTTATGACCGAAAACTGCATGCAGTTTTGGTCTTCATCTTCTTCAATTTTGGTTGCCAAAAGCTTGAAGAAAGGGTTGTTGTTTGGAACATCTTCTCACATGCAAGGCTAGCACCATCAAGGAATCAAAAGAGGTGATAGGGAAACCATCATAGAGCAAGGAATACACAAAGCTTGGAGCTTCCTACTTCTTGTCTTCCTTGGCGAATCATCCCAACCTTGGAGCTTCCATTTGGTTTGATTTTCTTCATCAACAAAGCATTGTAAGTATGATTCCGCCATACTTCATGTTTATATATATTCTTTGTTGTATTTCTTATATGCTTAATCTTTCCTTGGGACATATTATAGAAACCAACAATGGTATCATGGAGCCATGGTTAAGCATGAAATACTTTAGGTTAAAATTTGATAAAATTGGTTGAAGCATGTTCTTGTGAAATTTGATGAATAAGTATGCTTGCATGTATATAGATTGATGTTATATGGAATCAATTTTATGAAAAATGCGTTGGATGATTTTTCCCCAAAATTTTAACCTTGGCCGAATGGGTGTGTTAAAATTGGTTGAAGCATGTCTTGTGAAATTGATGAATAAGTATGCTTGCATGTATATAACATGATGTATATGGAATCAATTTTATGAAAAATGCATTGGATGATTTTTCCCCAAAATTTTGACCTTGGCCGAATGATATGGTGAAATTGATTGAAGCATGTTCTTGTGAAATTTGATTAATAAGAATGCTTACATGTATATAGAATGATGATACATGGAATCAATTTTATGAAAAATGCATTGGATGATTTTTCCCCAAATTCATGCCTTGGCCGAATGTGTTGCTACTTGGAGTGGATTGGAATTTTTGTGTTTAAGATCATTGGATGACTTAGAACGTGTACGGGACGTAGATTAATAATTCAATCGGATTGAAAAACAAATTGACACAAAAAAACTCACCTTGGCCGAATACATAGGACATGTAAAGGAGTTGATTTTTGTTAAAATTAATGTTGGACATTTATTTTGAACAACACATGATTAATAAATTAAATGGGTATTTTTGAAATATTTGGTTTAATGTATTAATCTTGGTATTACACTTTAATTAATTGGACTTTAATGTTTGGAATATTAAAATTTAATTAATGGGCTTAATTGGTGAATTGGGCTTTTAATATTGTATTTGGGCATAATGGGCTTGGTTGGACCAAGTAGATTTGGGCCAAAGGATTGGATCCAATTTGGGCCTAAATCACTCCATTAAGTCCAAATATAATATAATGGGCTTTAAAATTTAATTGGGCCTTATGGGCTTAAAATTGGTTTTATGGCATTTAAGGGTGATTCCTTATTTGGGCTTGGTAATTGGGTTTGACCCACATTGACCAAAGCCCAAGCCTTAATAAATCAATTCTAAGTCCATTTGACTTGAATTAAATTCAACATTGGATGTTAGTTGGGCTTTGAGGCCCAATAAGATTAGATTTAGAATCTAAGTCTTTAAAGCACATTAAAAGTGTAAACATTTAATTTGGAATTAAATAATTGAATTAGTATTGAATACGAATTGAATTAGATTTAATTAGTAGTTCGATATAATTCGCGAATTCGTACCATATGTACTTATTCTCAATCGAGTTGGACTCGCGCAAAATCAAACCGTTGTTTGAACATTGGATGATCACTTAAACAAAGACTAATTAATTGGATTAGATTGGTTGTAAAAGCATGTCTTGTTTGAATATATATGTATGTGATGAATGAATAGTGTATATCGGATGGATATTAGAAGGGAAAGGATAATTTTAGAAATTATTGTAAATTTGGAATTTATAAATTGGACCTGCGTGTCCAGCCTTATCTCTTTATCTCTTTGTATTCTCTTCTCACCTAATTCCCCTCAATGTAAATGAGGTTTCTCTTATTGTATTATGTAATTGGGTAGAAGTAGAATAGTGCTAGCGGGGAGAGGAAAGGGAGTGATTTGTTCTAGGAACAAGTTGTTTTTATATCCATCCGCATATCACTATTAATTTACTTTACGCGCTTTATGATGTTTTAGAAGCATGCTTAAGGGTGTATGATGATGAGACCTAACAAAGATAAATAAATTGGTTGCCAATTACGCGAAAATCCCTCAATTATATTAAGCGAATATCCTTCCATTGAATGGTTCTTGTTCAAGATCCGAAGTTGGCATTGGTTTGTTTTTGACCAAAGTCAAGACCTTTGTCAATCAAGGATGTACTTGAATCATGAGAGTTTTGTTGCATATCGGTGTCTTGTCCAAATCGTGATTTTTATTGGCCAAAGTCAAGATCACTTTTTGTCCAACGACATTGATTACGAAACTTTCCTCGTCAATGGGTCCCGCTTAACTGGAATCATTAGGTTGTTTTTTGGCCAAAGCCAAGGCCTAGTTGATTCGGAGGATAGGGTTAGGAAAATGTATTAGATACATTGACATTATACATATGTTTCGGACTTGGATGTCCACCTAACCGGATCTAGGAATTGGATGAGATCCAATTGATCATGGAGATCTACCTAAGTTAAATAGCATACAATTTTTATTGGCCAAAGTCAAGGTTGTGTGTTATTTAACGGGATCCTAGCCCACTAGGAAATTCTATTTCCCGAGTTCTCTACAGAGGGTTAGAAACTTGAAGAAAATAGTGGGAGGCTATTATTGAATTTGCAATTTCGTTCAGATATTTAGCCTTACGCGTCTTTCAAAATTATTTCGTCAATATTTTAAATAATTAGTTGGACTAATATATTGTTATTTTTATTTGTAACAGTTTGACTGTACCCATAACATCGTTGACTTTATAGTTGGACTATAGTTGTCAAGATGATTGGCAAAGGTAATATCCGCGACATAATCATGGGCGATAATGTCTTCAAAGGGACAAACTTTGCCGACTGGGAAATGAACCTCAAGATAGTGCTTGGGGCTGAGAGGATACTGTATACTATTCAGACACCTCTCCCGCCTAAACCCACTGAGCCACTGGAGCTAGAGTTATGGAAAACTCATAGTGACGATTGTGACCAAGCTCAGTCAGTTATGCTAGCTGCAATGACCCAGCATTTCAGACGCCAGTATAGGGACTTGGATCCCTATAACATGATGGCAAGATTGCGTGATCTTCACCGCACCAATAAGCGGATGAAGAGGTACGAGCTAGTAAGGAAACTCTTCCTCTCCCGGATGACAGACGACGCATCAGTTAAAGCCCACGGGACTCAAATGATCGCCGATATTGATGAGTTGGCCAATATGGGAATAGTCTTGGAGGCTGAGCTGACTATAGATATGATCTTGCAGTCACTTCCTGATACTTGGAAACAAATCATAATCAACTACAAGTTGATGGATACAGATGACACTCTTGGAGAGCTGTTATCTGTCTTGAAGGAGTCCGAAAGGGAACTCCTAAAGGGGAGCAAGCGCGAGGCGCATTTTGCATCGACCTCTCATGCGCCAAAGGGTGGCCCCAAGGCAATTGGAGGTGCGAGGAAGAAGAAGTTCAAGAAAAAGGGCAAAGGCAAGTTGACAGTGGCTTCTAGGAAGCCAAAGGACAAATCTCGCGACATCTGCCTCAACTGCGGCAAGAGGGGTCACTGGAAACGTGACTGCCGAATGAGCATTGTGCAGAGGGAGGATATCAAGGCTAGCAAGGCTATCGCCTCTGGTATGTTTGTTATTGAGATAAATATGAATACTTCTAGTTTTAAAAATTGGATTTTTGATTCTGGTTGTGGTGCTCATATTTGTACTGATGTGCAGGATCTGCATGATAGCAGGGTGCTGGCATCAGGGGAGATGGATCTACGGGTGGAAACGGAACGCCAGTTGCTGTTTTGGCCGTAGGACTTTTGTTTTAGTACTGCCCTCAGGGCATGAACTTAAACTTTTGAACTGTTATTTTGTACCTAGTTTAACTAGGAATATTATATCTGTATCCTTGTTACCCAGCAGGGTTACACTTTTGTATTCAGGAACACTGGGTGTTATTTATATAAAAATGATGCAGAAATTTGCACAGCTGTTGCAAATAACGGTCTTTATATTTTGAATATAAATGAATCTCCTAAAATGACAAACAAAAGGCTCAAAAGAAGTAATCTAAAAGATGAAGCTTATATGTGGCATTGTCGTCTAGGACACATCAACAAGACTCGCATATCCACACTTTCAAAGAGTGGGTACTTGGACGAATTTGATCCCAATTCATATGACGTCTGCGAATCTTGTCTTTTAGGCAAAATGCCTAGATCACCTTTTAGTGGTAAAGGTGAACGTGCCACAGAACTGTTGGCTCTCGTTCATACTGACGTATGGGGCCCATGTCTAGCCAGGCTAGAGGTGGATTTCACTACTTCGTAACCTTTACAGATGATGCATCTCGTTATGGTTATGTGTATCTTATGAGACACAAGTCGGAAACTTTTGAGAAATTCAAAGAGTTTCGACACGAAGTGGAGAAACAAACAGGGAAGAGTATTAAGACATTACGGTCAGACCGTGGTGGCGAATACTTAAGTTATGAGTTTCAAGATTATTTGAAAGAACATGGTATTCTTTCACAGTGGACTCCTCCTGGAACACCGCAATTAAACGGTGTGTCCGAACGGAGAAACCGCACCTTGTTGGACATGGTGAGGTCAATGATGAGTCGCACTGAGCTACCAATATCCTTCTGGGGATACGCATTAAACAGTGCTATACTTATTTTGAATAAGGTACCGTCGAAGTCTGTTGAACAGACTCCATACGAAATATGGACAGGAAGGAAACCAGGTTTCTCTTTCCTGAAGATTTGGGGATGCTGGGCATATGTTAAACGTTTGGAAGGTACCAAACTTGAACCCAAATCTGATAAATGCCTTTTCGTTGGATATCCTAGGGAAACCAAAGGATATTACTTCTATCACCCACAAGAGAACAAAGTATTTGTTGCTCTACAAGCATTTTTCCTTGAGAAGGATTTTATAAATGCAGTGGTAAGTGGGAGGAAAGTAGAACTCGATGAAGATCGTAGTGATACTGTTCCTGGCAATGAATCAACGACGGAACAAGAACAGACCGTCCGGGATGAGTCTGTACCACAAACTTCACATACACAAGGACCGCGTAGGTCGGAGAGAGTCAGAACAGTACCTGAGAGGTATGGGTTCCTGATCTCACCTCATGTAGATATTAATCTTATTGAGGATAATGAGCCGGCTACGTATGAGGAAGCGATACAAAATATCGATTCCGCTTTATGGCAAGAAGCCATGAAGTCCGAGATGGATTCCATGTACGCCAACCAAGTTTGGACACTGGTTGATGCACCAGAAGGCGTAAAGCCTATTGGATGCAGATGGATCTTCAAGAAGAAGACCGACATGGATGGCAACGTACAAACGTACAAAGCTAGGCTTGTAGCGAAGGGGTATCGTCAACAATATGGTATTGATTATGACGAAACCTTCTCACCCGTTGCCATGATTAAATCCATTCGGATAATGCTTGCAATAGCTGCATATTTCGATTACGAAATATGGCAGATGGACGTTAAAACCGCTTTCCTTAACGGAAACCTTTTGGAGGATGTTTATATGCAACAGCCTGACGGTTTTATCGTACCTAGACTTGCAAACAAGGTTTGTAAGTTAAATCGATCCATTTATGGATTGAAGCAAGCATCACGGTCATGGAATCAGCGTTTTGATGAGATCATAAAAAATATGATTTCGTGCAAAACGCAGATGATGACCTTGTGTATACAAGAAGGTTAGTGGGAGAGCACTTACTTTTATTGTCCTTTATGTCGACGACGTATTGCTTATAGGCAATGACATTCCCATGCTAACGTCGGTGAAAGCTTGGCTTTCATTAAAATTCTCCATGAAAGATCTGGGAGAAGCAGCCTTTATTCTTGGAATAAAGATCTACAGGGATAGATCTAGAAAGCTGCTTGGACTCTCCCAGAGTACATACATTGATAAAGTGTTGAAGCGATTCAACATGGAACAATCCAAGAGGGGATTGGTTCCAGTGGTACGTGGTACCTCTCTGTCTAAGGACATGTGTCCTAAGACTCAGGAAGAGAGAGACCACATGAGTCGGATACCGTTCGCCTCGGCAGTCGGATCGATCATGTATGCCATGATATGTACACGACCTGATGTCTCATATGCTTTGAGCATGTGCAGTCGCTATCAGGCCGATCCAGGTGAAGGTCACTGGACAGCAGTTAAGAATATCCTTAAGTATCTTAAACGAACTAAGGATGCTTTCTTAATTTATGGAGGTGGAGAACTTGCGGTATCTGGGTATACCGATGCAAGTTTCCAAACCGACAAGGATGACTACAAGTCGCAATCCGGGTACATTTTTTGTTTGAATAACGGAGCAGTGAGCTGGAAATCTTCCAAGCAAGATACTGTTGCCGATTCAACAACAGAAGCGGAGTACATCGCTGCATCTGAAGCAGCAAAGGAGGCAGTTTGGATCCGAAAGTTCCTAATCGGATTAGGAGTAGTTCCGTTAGCAGCTGAGCCCGTTCCATTGTATTGTGACAATAACGGGGCTATAGCACAGGCTAAGGAACCAAGGTCTCATCAACGGTCCAAGCATGTTCTTCGACGTTACCATCTGATTCGGGAGATTATACATCGTGGCGATGTAAAAATCGAGAAGGTCACATCAGATGACAACATTGCAGATCCGCTGACGAAGGCTGTTCTTCAGCAAGTTTTTGAACGACACATACATAGTTCGGGTATTAGATGCTTGAGTGACTGGCTATAGGCCAAGTGGGAGATTGTTAGACATTATGTCCCATAGCGTCACTGTTTGTAAATGATATTGTATTATTGTACAAAATTAACTATGTGATAATGAAATTGCCTTTTGCCATTTTGTAAATATTATTTACTTTGATATATAAATGGCGAAAGTCCATATGATTAGTACTGGATTGAGATGATATGAGACAGTATCAATCCATAAAGGTTTAATCATTAAATATCCCTAGCCGTAGTATTATCGAGACTGGACATCGATAATGCGGAATAGACTAGTATTGCGCTTGTGCACGTTGTGAGGGCACAACGGCATAGTTCTCATATATTTAAGTATTGGATACTTATGCAAGTGCGATAGGAGGTTGTGTTTTACCGATGGTACGGAAAACAGCTTCGCTCTGGATAGACCCCAGGAATCCCATTGGTAGTATGTCTGCGTGTCTATGGGAGGCCGCATCAGGGTAGGTGTATATGGTCTTAACCTGAGACTTACATCGCTAGTACTTGCGACAATCGGTAAACTTTGGTTTTGGTGGTTGGGAACCGTAACCGGTTCTGTGTACACCTCTTCTGGGTTTATCGAGAATCGTAGTGTACTGGATGTGATGTCAAGATGGAAGTATCGCTTCAGACATATGGAGGTGATGATCACGCAGGACACAGAACTAGTACTCTATAAAAGGTTGCAACCGTCGGGACAATATGACCAGGTCAGGATTGTCCGATTTAAAGAGACTAGTTGCTTGATGTCCGATATATGTTTCGTACGGGGCAGACACATCTCCAGCCCCAGGCCTAGCATGTGATCATCCGATACTGGATCGATGTACGCAATACTACGGTATACTACGCTTGATATAGATCTTATATTCCTATAAGAATATTTCTGGAGAATTGGGTAGGCATGGCGCTTTGCTAGAAGCCAACCTTGTCTTGTGAATCGGTAAGAACGTAGTACGAGGTACGTGCGTGTTCGGATTATCCGACGACCGTATTTACTGCCAACATATCCGGAGATCTCTTGGGTCGCTTCCTGAAGATTCACCTATGATATTTGATTCGAACTTAATTAATCTTGGATAATTGCGGAGAAACTTTATCTCGGATAAAGTGCCTTATTTAGAGAGAGAACGATTAATTTGGAATTAATCGATAAAATTATTATATTCGATATAATAATTGAAATTCGATTTCGACGCGAAATTAAAATTAGATTTTAATTCGGGCATACGAGTTAATTTAGAATTAATTCGTTAGCGACGTAAATAATAATTTCGCTAGGCGCGATTATTTATTTAAATTCGATTTAATTAATGTCGCGACGCAAGTTCGGTATTTCGGAAATATCGAATCCCGAACGCGTGAGTGGACGTGGGCCCACTTTCATTTGGAAACGTGTGGGGCCCACTTGACACATGTCATTATATGTATTATTTTATTGATAATGCATTGCATGGTGATAGTGTATAATACACTCTAATGTTATGCATGGAATTTGAGTGTTTGACACTCTAAGCCTTTGCATGGCTTGTGTCATAGATTTATTATTATTTAATAAATATTATGGCATAAATATAAATTGATTTTTGGTATCAAAAATCAATTAGAAAAAAAGAAATTTCTCTCCTCTCTCTCTTTTATGACAGAAAACTGCATGCAGTTTTGGTCTTCATCTTCTTCAATTTTGGTTGCCAAAAGCTTGAAGAAAGGGTTGTTGTTTGGAACATCTTCTCACATGCAAGGCTAGCACCATCAAGGAATCAAAAGAGGTGATAGGGAAACCATCATAGAGAAAGGAATACACAAAGCTTGGAGCTTCCTACTTCTTGTCTTCCTTGGCCGAATCATCCCAACCTTGGAGCTTCCATTTGGTTTGATTTTTCTTCATCAACAAAGCATTGTAAGTATGATTCCGCCATACTTCATGTTTATATATATTCTTTGTAGTATTTCTTATATGCTTAATCTTTCCTTGGGACATATTATAGAAACCAACAGAATGATCCTTGAATGTGCTAGCAAGTGAAGAAAAAGAAAAACAATCCTTCTTGTTCTTCAATAAGGCTCACGGCAATGTGAGGTTTGGGAGAGAGAGAGAGAGAGTTTATGTTTGTTTGATTTTGTTTTCCAAAAACAATAATGCAAAAGTGTTACATAAATTTTGGTAAAAGCTTTTCCAAAAAGCAAATCCAATTTTGGAGCCAAAATGGCATTAATTTCCCACAACCACCACCATCATGAATAGTGACTGGTTGTCTTTCACCAAAAGGTGACTTGATATCCATCACTAAAATGACATGTGATGTGACGAGCGATGTGACTTGCGGCCGCACTAGATTCAAAATTGGAGTGGCCTCGCAAACACATTCAGGGCTCGGGTTTGTTAATTCCGAATTAACAAATTTTTCGTTGCGACGTAATTAAATCAAATTTAATTAAATAATAATGCCAAGTAAAATTACTATTCACGTCGCTAGCGAATTAATTCTAAATTAATTCGTTAGCCCGAATTAAAATCTAATTTTAATTCCGCGTTGAAATCTAATTTCGTTTAATATATCGAATATATTATTTTATCGATTAATTCCAAATTAATCATTCTCTCTCTTCTAATAGTATTTTATCATAGATAAAATCTCTCCGTAATTAATCCTAGATTAATTAAGTTCGAATCATTCGTCATCGGTGAATCTTCGGGAAGTGACTCATGAGATACCTGGATATGTTGGCAGTAAATCCGGTCGTCGGGCTATCCAAACACGTACGTACCTCATACTACGTTTTTACCGATTTACGAGACATGGTTGGCTTCTAGCAAAGCACCGTGCCTACCTAATTCTCCAGAAATAATCTTAATGGAATATATAATCTATATCAAGGGTAGTATACATAGTATTGTGTATTACGATCCAGTATCGGATGGTCACATGCAAGGCCTGGGGCTGGAATAGTGTCTCCCCCGTACGAAGCATATATCAGATTACAAGAAACTAGTCACTTTAATCGGATAATCATGACCATGTCATATTATCCCGATGGTTGCAACCAATTAGAGTACCAGTTTTGTATTATTGCGCGATCATCATCTCCATATGACTGAAGTGATACTTCCATCTTGACATCACACCCAATACACTACGATTCTCATTAAACCGAGAAGAGGCGTACACAGAACCTGTTAAAGTCCTGGACGACCAAAACCAAAGCGTATTGATTGTCGTAAGTACTAGCGATGTAAGTCTCAGGTTAAGACCAAATACAACTACCCTGATGCGGATTCCCATAGACACATAGTCATACTACCAATGGGATTCCGCGGGGTCTATCCAGAGCGAAGCTATTTCCATACCATCGGTAAACATAACCTGCTATCACACTTGCATAAGTATCCAATACTTAAATATATGAGAACTATGTCGTTACGCTTCCATAACACGCACAAGTGCAATACTAGTCTATTCCGCATTATCGATGTCCAGTCTCAATAATACTACGACTAGGGATATTTAATAATTAAACCTTTATGGATTGATACTGTCTCATATCTTATAATCTGGAACTAATCATAAGAACTTTCATCATTTATATATTTAAATAATCAAATTACAAAGTGATAAAATGTAATTTCCATTGCTACATAATTAATTTGTACATAAACCACAATGTCTTTTACAATTGTCTAACAATCTCCCACTTGGCCTATAGCCAGTTACTCAAACATCTAATACCTGAACTATGCACATGTCGCTCAAACTTTTGCTGAGGAATAACTTTCGTCAGCGGATCTGCAATGTTGTCCTCTGATGCGACCTTCTCGATCTTCACATCGCCACGATGTATGATCTCACGAATCAGATGGAAACGTCGAATAACATGCTTGGATCGTTGATGAGACCGCGGTTCCTTAGCCTGTGCTATAGCCCCGTTATTGTCACAGTACAATGGAACGGGCTCAGCTACTAACGGAACTACTCATAATCCAATTAGGAATTTACGGATCCAAACCACCTCTTTTGCTGCTTCAGTTGCAGCAATGTACTCCGCTTCTGTTGTTGAATCGGTAACAGTCTCTTGCTTGGAAGATTTCCAGCTTACTGCTCCGTTATTCAAACAAAATATGTACCTGGATTGTGACTTATTGTCGTCTTTATCGTTTTGGAAACTTGCATCGGTATACCCAGTTACCTCAAGTTCTCCATCTTTATAGATTAAGAAAGCATCCTTAGTTCATCTAAGATACTATAGGATATTCTTAACCGCCATCCAGTGACTATCACTTGGATCGGCCTGATAGCGACTACACATGCTCAAAGCATAGGAGACATCAGGTCGCGTACATATCATGTCATACATGATCGATCCGACTGCCAAGGCGAACGGTATCCGACTCATGTTGTCTCTCTCATCTTGAGATTTAGGACACATGTCCTTAGATAGAGTGACGCCATGTGACACTAGCAACAGTCCCATCTTGGACTGATCCATGTTGAATCGCTTCAACACTTTATCAATGTATGTGCACTGGGAGAGTCCAATCAGCTTTCTAGATCTATCCCGGTAGATTTTTATTCCTAGAATAAAGGCTGCTTCTCTCAGATCCTTCATGGAGAATTTTAATGAAAGCCAAGCTTTCACCGATGTTAACATTGGAATGTCATTGCCAATAAGCAATACATTATCAACGTAAAGGACAATGAATGTTAGTGCGCTCCCACTAACCTTCTTATATACACAAGGATCATCCTCGTTTTGAACGAAATCATATTCTTTTATGATCTCATCAAAATGTTGGTTCCAAGAACGCGATGCTTGCTTCAATCCATAAATGGATTGATTTAACTTACAAACCTTATTTGTAAGTCTTGGTATGACAAAACCGTTAGGCTGTTGCATATAAATATCCTCCAAAAGTTTTTCGTTAAGGAAAGCGGTTTTGACGTCCATCTGCCATATCTCGAAATCGAAATATGCAGCAATAGCAAGCATTATCCGAATGGATTTAATCATGGAAACGGGTGAAAAAGTTTCTTCATAATCGACACCATGTCGTTGACGATTCCTATTCGCTACAGACCTAGCTTTGTACGTTTGTATGTTGCCATCCATATCGGTCTTCCTCTTGAAGACCCATTTGCAACCAATAGGCTTTACGCTTTCTGGTGCATCAACCAGTGTGCAAACTTGCCATAAACCGGAGTCGATACCTTGTATCACTTCCTCATACGTAGCATGCTCGTCTTCCTCAACAAGATTAATATCCACATGAGCTGAGATCAAAAACCCATACCTCTCAGGTTGTTTTCTGACTCTCTCTGACCTACGCGGTCCTTGTGTATTCAAAGATTGTGGTACAGTCTCATCTCTGATGGACTGTTTATGTTCTGTTAAGGATTCTGTGCCAGGAACATTATCACTCCGATTTTCATCGAGTTCTACTTTCCTCCCACATATCACTGCATTTAGGAATTCCTTCTCAAGGAAAACTGCATGTAGAGCAACAAATACTTTGTTCTCTTGTGGGTGATAGAAGTAATATCCTTTGGTTTCCCTAGGATATCCTACAAATAGGCAATTATCTGATTTGGGTTCTAGTTTGGTACCTTCCAAACGTTTGACGTATGCCCAGCAACCCCAAATCTTCAGGAATGAGAAACCCGGTTTCTTTCCTGTCCATATTTCATATGGACTCTGTTGAACAGACTTTGATGGAACCTTATTCAAAATAAGTATTGCACTGTTCAATGCATATCCCCAGAAGGAAATAGGTAGCTTTGTGCGACTCATCATAGACCTTACCATGTCTAACAGAGTTCGGTTTCTCCGTTCGGACACACCGTTTAATTGCGGTGTTCCTGGAGCAGTCCACTGTGAAAGAATACCATATTCTTTCAAGTAATCAAGAAACTCATTGTTTAAGTATTCGCCACCACGGTCCGACCGTAATGTCTTAATACTTTTGCCGGTTTGTTTTTCTACTTCATTTCGAAACTCTTTGAATTTCTCAAAAGTTTCCGACTTGTGTCTCATAAGATACACATAACCATAACGCGATGCATCATCCGTAAAGGTTACGAAGTATTCATATCCACCTCTAGCCTGGCTAGACATGGGCCCACAAACGTCACTATGAACAAGGGCTAATAGTTCAGTGGCACGTGCACCTTTACCGCTAAAAGGTGATTTAGGCATCTTGCCTAATAAACAAGATTCGCAGACGTCATATGAATTTGGATCAAATCCATCCAAGTACCCACTCTTCAAAAGTGTGGATATGCGTGTCTTGTTTATGTGTCCCAGACGACAATGCCACATATAAGTTTCATCTTTATTACTTACTTTAAGCCTTTTGTTTGTTACAGAATATGTTTGAGATTGATTCATATTCAAAATATATAGACCATTATTGACATCACCAGTGCAAATTTCCATATCATTTTTATGCATAAAACACCCAGTGTTTCTGAATACAAAAGTGTACCCACATTGGGCTAACATAGATACATAAATAATATTCCTAGTCAAACTAGGTACGTAATAACAGTCTGTAAGTTTAAGTACATGCCCCGAGGGCAGTTCCAAAACAAAAGTGCCAACGGCCAAAACGGTGACCTGTGTCCCATTTCCAATACGGAATTCAATCTCTCCTGAGGCCAGTCTCCTGCTAATCTGCAGATCATGCACATCAGTACATATATTAGTACCACAACCAGAATCAAAAATCCAATTTTTAAAACTAGAAGTAGACATGTTAATTTCTCTAACAAACATACCTGAAGCCGGTGCATTGCCCGCTTTGATTTCCTTCATGTGTACCTTGTACTTGCGGCAGTCATGCTTCCAGTGACCCTGCTTCCCGCACTGTAAGCATACATCTTGGGAATTTTCCTTGGGTTTCCCAGAACCCTTTGACGATTTGGCCTTGCTCTTCTTCTTATGCTTCTTCTTCTTAACACCTCCAGTCGCCTTGGGCCAAGCCCTCGGAGTCTGAGATGTTGAAGTATAATGCGCCTCACGCTTCTTGCCCTTAAGGAGCTCCTTCTCTGCTTCACGTAGAGTGGACATCAACTCTCCAAGAGTTTGGTCTTGGTTCAACATGTTCTAGTTCATGATGAACCCACTCCAAGTGTCGGGGAGAGATTGTAGGATCAAATCTACTGAAGTCTCAGCCTCGAAGACTATGTCCATCTGTCCGAGCTGCTCAATGTCAGCAATCATCTGTGAGACATGGTGCTCAACAGACGTACCCTCTGACATGCGAGTGTTGGAAATCTAATAACCATATCCCAAGATCAAAAACCAAGCAAGATATATATAAGAATGAATTAGATTGAAGTAATGGCGGAAACAATACTCACAAATAGCCAAATGTGGATGCAATGGATGAAGCAAAATCCTCCTTTGAGCAGTGAAGATTTCGGCCAAGCAGTGAAGAGAAGCTCCAAGCTTGAATTTGATCCTTCCAAGCTACAGATGAGTTTCCCAATATCACCTTGTATGATCCC
>SKCR01047879.1:0-40054 GCA_019454045.1 Zanthoxylum bungeanum | reverse complement strand
CGTGGGCTTGATTACGTTTGATCAGATATACATCCCAAAACGTGAATCCAATCGGACGTCGTTTAAGCTGTGTCTGATGTTTTGATTGTAAATCACTCGAGACAGATTGGAGGAGAGTGAGATCCTTCTCCCCATTCCTATTTCAGAACCCTTCTTTATCTATAAAAAAGAGGGTTATTCCATTCACAAACGGGCTGGTTGGGATCTGTCTAAAATGAAACCTTCCTTAAACCTCCAAAAATAGTTGAGAGAGAAACGAAGATAAAAAAAATACCAATTCTTTGGAGTTCCCTTCAATCTGGTATGAATCCAGCATCAACCCATAGATCAAAGGTGTTTTCTGAGCCACAACATACATATAAATGTATGACCTGAGGGCACTTTTTTTTTTATATTTCTTCGCATATGAGATTCTAGTTTTGACACAGTATCTTCGGATGAACGTAAACTATGTCTGACCAGATATGCACACACTTTCGGCCAATTGATAATAATATCAAGCCACATCACTAATTTAATATTCCACTCCTACATGGTTATTTTCGGTTGGTCATTGAATACTAATACTCATGCAATTGTTTATTCCATTATTTAGTTTATTATTATGCATGTTCTTCCTTTTGCTTGTATGCATGCTCCTGTTTACTTTCTAATCCATGAGGGATATCTGGCCGGCTTATCATACATCCGACCAAACACTTTATTCTAACATGTTCAATTCACATGCTTGTATTAATATTTTTGATTGCTTTGTCACTACCTATTTCATGCTTGTTCTTGTTACCTAGTTGCTGCCTAGATTTTTCTTTTTGTGCATGTTAAGTTACTTAGCCACATGGTCACTTACTGCTTATTATGCCATTTTATTTTTGGGCAACCCCTCGTCGATAAGAGCCTAAGCCATACCTTTATAAGCCACATAAAACGCCCATAGTTTTTTTTCCTATGGAAACCTATTTTATGTTGGTGTTTGAGCCCTCAATCATTTAAAGTTTTTTGGACCTTTTTCCGTGGGGTGTAAACTTGTTGGGTCTTTTCAACTGGGACAAGTTTGCATTCTTATGATAATTGGGCCAAATGCTTTGAAATGAAAATGGTCCACCTTGTATGAAAACCTTGTTGGGCCTAAAAATATTTAGTTATGATCCAAAATACCAAGCTATGAGTCCAATACCTACACTGGCTTACATCTAGAAATGGTACGCCTTGTTTTTCCTATTTGGATGTTCTTAAACATTTCTAAGTCCAACCCAAAATAATCTGAGATTACTAAGGGTCCAATCCGTCATTTTCAGACAATAGCACGATCCCCATATTAGGCCTAGTCACTTTTTGTAAATGGGCGGCTTTTGTCTTTTAACGATGGAATATAACCAAAGTAGCAAAGGTTTACCCTTTAGCATAGGAGAGAACGAGCTTGTGTACCCACTGTTGGTGTATAGGCTAAGCCAAACCTAGGGTAGATATGTACTTACCACGTGTGTGGGAGGAATAATATTGGAATGGGATATGATGATGATTGAGCACACTGTTTTATGCATCTCATGCATTGCATGCATACATGCATCATGCTAACACTTTGTGATGTAGCCACAGACTTAGACATGGCAAGCAGCAATATCACCCATAGTGACAATGCCAGCATGGTCAGTTAGAGATGACAATGAACAAGATAGCAGAACTACTAGAAAATTTGGCCAACACCATTACTAACATGGCAGTAATCCACACGGCGCCTCGAAAGGCGGGGGTCGAAACTAGTAAGAAGAGGCACATGGGGCCTAAAATAAGATGGCCGAGGAAACTCATCTTTTTGATGATGAGGTCATGGCCGAATATGCTGCAGGCAGAATTGCCCTCAGACTAAGTCCGAGCTCCAGAAACTTAAGGAGCAAATAGAGACAATAGCCCAGAAAATGAAGGGCAAACATGATGACCTCTTTGATTATGGTACACTAGCATTTAAAGAAAAACTCTATACTGAGTTCAATATGCCAGAAATGGTAAAGTTTAATGGGAACAGGGATCCAAAAGTTCATCTTTGTGAGTATATATCATTGATTAGTTCGACTGGACTGTCCCAACGCTAAGTGTATAAAATGTTTGTGATATCGCTGGAAGAAACACCAGTGGTATGTTACCATGATTTAGATAAGAAAGTGAAAGAAGACAAGAGGGCACTGACTTAAACGTTCTTAAATTAGTACGTGATCGATATGGACATTGACCTATCGCTTCGTGACTTAGAGATTACGTAGAAAAAGCTTGAAGAAAATTTCAAAGAATTCGTTGACTATTGGAGAAGCCAACCATTGAGAATACAAACAAGGCCCTCAGAGAATGACCAAATCAAAATGATTATCAATGGGCATTAAGCCCTCAATCTACAATAAACTAAAGAGGATGGCCTTTAAGATATCTGACTTTCGATAATTAGAGGAGACTGTTATGGACCTTGAAGAGGAAGAGGCTGGGAGTCAAAAATTCAATGGCCAGAATAAGAAAATTATTGAATGGACATCTGGAATGAAGCTAGGCCAAGCTGAAATAACCGCTATCAGAAACATAATGTTTTCCAACCTTGGTAGACCTCCGTCAAAGGTATTTGAGAAGTTGAAGAGACAAGGACTGTTGAAACCGCTAAAACCAAGACCAATGCCAAACCCAGTACCATACTACATGGATCAAAACAAATATTGCTACTTCCACCAAGAAAAAGACCATGATACAGACATTTTCACCTTCTTGAAACATGAAATTCAAGATTTAATTGACGGAGGCAAGATACCTGATCATGAGGGATACCACTATTAAGCATGATTTTTACATAGCACATTTCCTTGTTATGTAGTGACTCTTTTCGAATGTTCGTTGATGAAATAAAGTTATTTTTCCAAATATTTTCCGTATCTCAAAAAAAATAAGCATGTTTGAATTTTGAAAAGACTCTTCAACTTCGGAATCACTAGCGAAATGCTATCCAAAATTGCGCACTAAAAATTGAGCTTAGAATTGCATTACCTAGTTAGAAAGAATTTATGCTGGCACAATGTGTAGAGAAGGCCATGAGACTTGAAAATCATTTGACTCCTTTCCAAGGCTATGGGATGAGATGACACTAGGTTCAGGAGATGACACAAAAAAGACCAAAAAATATGAGAAAAAGAAAAAGAAAAAAGAAAAAGAAAAAAGATAGACAAAAAAGAAGTGCAAACCGAAAAAGAGTGAAGAAAAGGGAGAAAAAAAGATGAATCCCACAAAACATGCTCCGCTGTTAAGATTGTTTAGTAACCAGGATTATCTTGCACTCTACGACTACTTATGCGTCAAATGACAACTTAAATATTGAGCATGCAAAATAACTTGAGTTGGTGAAATTATTGAATAACATGGGGCTCGCATCAGAAATATGTAGTCTTTGCGTTAAAATACAGTTTAACGACTTAAGGAAGCTAGGGATGAAGATAATCCCTACAAAAAAAATGATAAGTCTTTGGAGAAATCATGTTGATCCTTAACTATGTGTTAGATTACATTGACCAAGAAAAAGATGAAAATGAACTAAAGTGTCAGTACTAATCTACACTTAGCGCTAGTATAAACCGATCCGGGTTTTGCGTAATTCTTTGTAAGAATATCACACATACACACGGAGAAGCATTTGAAAGGTGAAATCATTATTGAGATTGAATTTTGAATTTGGACAACGCTCAAACTTTGAAAGGGATAGGGTTTTGAGAAAACTTTTGAGAACATACGAAAAGTCATTACATGATAAAAAAAACTTGGAAAACGAAGTCGATGATTTAGAAATCATAATGGATAGGCTGAGCAGAAAACGAGATAAAGTCTAACGGTAGCTCCACAGAAGGAGCATCATGACTCATGCACTCATACCAACGAAAAAATGGGCATGTAGTTAGAGATCATTTGCATATACACATACATGCATACATGAATTCATGCCTACATATATACATACATACAAATATCATTTCTTTTACAGGCAAATTTGAACAAAACAAACCCGCAAGAGTTGGAGCAAGATATCGTCAACTTAGTTGCAATCAAGAGTTGAAGCCTCCAAGGCGTGGAACACTTGACAATCAAAAAGATGATATACTGGGGGCAAAGCCCGCCTAAAAAATACAGGGTGCGGAAACCACCCGGGATAGGATAGTTGAAGGCCGCACAGTTGAGTTTCGAAATGGCTACATCAGAAAAAATGAGGTTAGATGATGGAAAACTCCGAGAATGATATGAAACCTCAGGAATAAGTACGAGCATTAGACACCATTGGGATTGAAGCCTTGAAGGAATGAATCATTGAGAATGAATCCTTGAGGGATGAAGTCTCATAATGAAGATTTGGGAATGAAGCCTTTGAGGATAAAGTCTCACAATGAAGATTTGGGAATGAAGCTTTGAAGGATGAAGCCTCACGATAAATATTTGGGAATTAGGCATTGAGGGGTGAATCCTCACAATGAAGATTTAGGAATGAAACCTTAAGGGATGAAGCCTCACAATGAAGATTTTGGAATGAAGCCTTGATGGATAAAGCCTCACGATGAAGATTTTGGAATGAAGCATTGCGGTATAAAGCCTCACAATGAAGATTTGGGAATGAAGCCTTGAAGGATGAATGATGGAGATTTAGGAATAAAACCTTGAGGGATAAAGCCTCACTATGAAGATTTGAGAATGAAGCCGTGAGAATAGGGGATGAAGCTCGAAATGAAGCATCGAGAATGGATGATAATGCCTTGAAAATGAGGGATGAAGCCTCGCCACAAGAAATGAAGCCTTGAGAGTGAGAGATGAAGCCTCACGATGAAGTAAAACTTTAAGAATGAGGACAAACCAACATATAGTTTCGAAAATGGAATAGAACTACACGAATAAGGTATAAATTTTGGGAATGAGGTTGAAACGTCACAGATATCAGACAAAACTGAATAAATTGAGAGAAATAAAAAATGAATCCTCAAGAATAGAAGAACCAAATGAATCGATATGACAAGAAACAAATCCTTAATAATGAAGAAACGGAATGAGTCAGGGGGGCCCAAAAAAATGAAGCTTTGGCAAATGGGGAACGAATCCTCAAAAATCCATCAATATTACATAGGGGGAACAAAGCCTCTATGAATAAAAAGGTTATGCATGAGGAATGAAGCCTCCACCAAATTCAGAGCCGATCAAAACATCGAGGGCCTGAGGGTTCAACCTATCAGAATTTCTGACAGAGAATGATGCATCTAAGACAAATCTATGTATCGGAAGACCTGCGAGTCCATCAACCATCAAAATGAAGATCGAGGCATCTCACCACTAAATAAGGCATCGGGAGACCTGCGGGTCTATCAATCACTACAGTAGAGATCAAGGCATTTCACAATCGATTTGAGGCATCGAATGACCGAGGTTCCAACCACTATCAGAATAGAGATCGAGACATATCACAACCGATTGAGGTACGAGGGACTGAGGGTCCACCAACTATACCAACAGAGATCAAGGCATCTCACAACTGATTATGGTATCGGTGGACCGATGGTCTAACCACTTTGAAGGCAAAGATCGATGCATCTCACCATCAAATGGTCCGAAGACCATATAAAAAATAATCAAAATACAATATAGCAAATTAAGTCTGACGAGGCCTGGCAAGCCAGGTACATAAAAATGCACGCATGAATTTGATAGGCATGTCATTGTCACACAATGCACAAGTCAACCAAAGTGGGGGGACTGTAATAACTGTATTTTTATGCATAGCCTAATTATAGTCTTTTACGGGGACATCCTCTGAAAATTGGGGAATTACAAGGATGAGCATCAAGAAGTAAAGGAACCATATGAAACATAGGCAAAACGCGGCCAGACATCACCTATGTCTGGCCTACTTTCTCTTTAACTAGAACATCCAGCCGGACATGATACAATGTCATTGAACAAATAGATTGTCAGTTATTGAAATTAAGAGACGTGATTACGTACGATCAGACATATAATTCAAATAGAATATTCGACCGGACATATATCGAGCTGTCAACACACGAATAAAATTAAATTAGCTAGAATCGTGAGCTTGATTATGTCCGGTCGAAAATAAAACATAAACCCTAAATCTGGTCTGACATGGTTCGAGCTGCGTCTGATGTTTCGATTGCCAATCACTCGGGACAGATTGGAGAAGATGAGGAATTCTGCTCCCCCTTCCTATTTTAGAACCCTTATTTATCTATAAAAATGAAGGCTATTTTCCTTCACAAAGAGGCTCGTTGGGATCTATCTTAAAAGAAACCTTGCTAAAACCTCCAAAAACAGTTGAGAGAGAAACATAGAGTTCTCTTCAATCTAGTACAAATCCAGAATCAACCATGTGATCAGATGTGTTTTCTGAGCCACAACATACACATAAAGGCACGACCTGAGGGCACCATTCTTTCTATATTTATTCACATATGAGATTAAGGATTTGAAGTAGTATCTCCGACCGGACGTACACTACGTCCGGCCGGACATGCACACACTTCCGGCCAATTGATAATAATATCAAGACACATCACCAATTTAATATTCCAATCCTCCATGTTTGATTTCAGTTTGTCGTTTAATAATAATACATATGCAATTGTTTATTCCATTGTTTAGTTCATTATTATGCATGTTCTGCATTTTTCTTGTATGCATGCTCTGTATACTTTCTAATACTGGTTGGTGACTCCCTTATTCTCCGATAGGAGCGAAACGAGGTTTACCGCTATGCCTATGACGTCGGTGAAAACTACACTGTTGGGCTTGTAGCCCGTAGAAAATACGGATAGTCTCGCATGAGGGACTAACTAGAGAATAATGCAGTCACAACCTGGTATCAGACAACAATAATGATTTAAGATCGCACTACACCCCTCGCAAGGTCTAACCTTAAACCCATTTGGGTTCAGAATGGTCATTTACTGATGCCAATATAATATTTATGCTCAAAAATGGTATCCCTATGTTTTATAATGCTAGATCATGTAATAATAATTTCAATAACACACACGACACAAGCATATAATAAAATACGGTAAACAAATGAAGTTTAAATGTAAGAACAAACTATTACATCAATGATTAAATAAGCTAAAGCTTGCAGTATGTGGGTCTGACTTCATAGAGGCTTGGCTGGACATAGCCTAAGGTCGCCTGGATATAGCATTCAATCTTAATTTCCGGTCGGACTTACTTGAAGTCTTACCAGATGTACTATGTAGTTCAGAATTGCAGAAACATTTATATACAATAATAGATATAATAAACATTGTATTTTAGATATATAGGTAATGAAATGGCCATCTCCCGGTGATATGTGGAGTTGTATCCAAAGTGCGAACCATATTACCGTCCATTCAAAATCGGCTATGGAACTTACATCTCGGTTTTCATCCTATATATCACGGGGATCATAAGACCGGATGTAAAACAAGTCAGGCCGGACATAATGCATATTAGGCCAGACATTATTTGCAGATCAAACAACAAACATCATAGCATGCATATTAATCATATCTTAAACAGTACATGCATATTATAGATTAACGCAGTAAAGTAAGCAACTAAATATTGGAGTTGGTGCTTGGAGTGTCAATCTGAATAATGTATTGTACATTATATTATATTTTATTAATAAAATAACTACATTTTCATTTCAAAGCTTTGTGTCTTGTAATTGGTCTAACTGGTACATGGACTGGATCAATTATGATCTGAATCGAATCTGGTACTGATAGGATCACATCAAGAAGGCTCCAACATGGGGAGGTTGACTTGTGCATAGAAAAATGAGCAAAGATGGCTGTATTTTAGTTTTAGATTTAAATAACTGTTATTATGTACCCTTCTTGATAAGGAACATAATTTCAATTTCTTGGTTATGTAAGTAAGGTTGTCCATGCCTAATAAATTGCAAGTAATGTATTATTTCTTATTATGAAATAAAGTATGGAGTTGGTATTTTGCATAATGGTATTTACATCTTGCAAACTAATAATGAATGTTCAAAATCTAACATATGTAACATAAAGTCAAATAATCTAAATGAATCGCTATTGTGGCACAGTTGCTTGAAATATATCAATGAAACAAGGTTGATTAAGTTAAATAAGGATGGGTATCTCAAACCCTTCAAATATGAACTTTATTGAATTAATGAATCTTGTTTACTTGGTAGTTACCATTTAGGGGTAAAGGACATTGTGTAGCGTAGTCTTCGAAACTCACACACTCTGATGCTTGTGGGCCTATGTATGTTATCTCTAGGGTAGTTTTCTCTTACTTCTTCACCTATATCGATGATCACTCATGCTATGAGTTTGTGTACCTCATAAGGTATAAATCTAAAGCCTTCAAAAAATTAAAGGACTACAATGATGACAGGTACTGATCTTCCTCTTTCATTTTGGGGTTTTACACTAGAAACTGTTACACTATTACTCGATCAAGTTCCCTCCAAATGTATTAGTCAAGCACGATATGATCTATGTACGGGAAATGAGCTTGTCTTAATTTTTTGAAAGTTTAGGAATGTGATACATTTTTCACGCACAAACCAACTAACAAATTGAAAGATAGGTCGATTAAATGTAAATTTGTGGTGTATGTCTTAAACTCAATAGCATATATATTTTATATTTTGAGTGAGCAAATGACATTTGTATCACGGAATACTAAATTGAGATTAACATGTTAAGATTGGTTAGAATGGAGTAGTGCCAGTGAAGTCATATGCCTTAGTATTTGCTCTCTCGATTTCTTGTTATTGTTGCTTTTATTTTTATAATTTTAGTTTATTTTATTTCTATTACAAAAAGCGTTTACTTTATAACAAATTTTAGTTTAATTAGATAGGAAATAAAATTACACAATCCTTGTGGCCGGCTCGATATCCGTGTTTCCATTCACAATACTATTTTATAATTCATACACTTATGAGTATTAAAACTTAGGTATAATTTAGACATGTAAAATAATTTGATACAATGACTAATACTTGTAATTAAATTATTGAAAATACTAACTTGATGAGCGGACAAAATTAACTTAGAAACTGCATTAATGAATAATGAAACAACCACAATGGAAGTTCACAAGAACAGAATAAATGCATATGTAAACAGGAGGTCAGGAAACATAAACAATCTCATCCACCTCCTTACAATTTTTCTTATGAAATTTAATATATTTTTTCACTAAGCATCCTATCCCATCCCCAAATTAAACTCCTTTATAATTAAACTAATCTAGATCATGCCCGATGTGTGAGTTAATTTGGATAACATTAAAACATTCTATTGAATATTATATGTGATCAAATGAAGAAAGTACAAAATGAATTGTAATATGATCATAGAAGCCCCAAAATCACAATCAACATGAATAATTTCAACAATCCCATTTCATAAAATAGTTTCTAAATTTATGATATCAACATATAGTTCAAATGAAATCCTCTTTTTTTTTTTTTTTTTTTTTTTTTGGAGTGAAGAAGTTTCCAAAGGAAGAAATTCTCTCTCTATAAGTGCTTTCGGATTGGAGAGTGAAGAGTGAAGATAATGAATCAGATCAAGAATATTAGAGGTAAGAGTTTGGAGGGCAAGAGTGGTGGGTGGTCGAATTATGCATTGAGAAAAATCTTGACACATTGAACCCATGGTGATTGAACCACATCTTGATACATTGAATCACCCAATATATTGAACCCAAGATGGCTCAACCACATTTTTTTTAATAAATTGAATCTAGGGTGGCTGAACCACTTCTCAATACATTGAATATCTTATTACATTGAACTCAAAGTGGCTGAACTACATATTAATGCATTAGATCTCCGAGCGTGGCGGAAAATAGAACAAAATAAGGAGACATAGTCGTATAGATAGACAAAAAGCCATGTAATTTATTTGTAAGTAAATTTATCGGAAAAACCAACTTCCAATCACAACGAGACTTCGTTTATATGGAAGTTTCCAACCAGCTTTTTGTGCATACCAAGGCCGGTTTGATATCGTCATCCAGGTCATAACAACTAGTGATATTGTCGAATTCAGTAGACAAGATTGAACCTGTAAAGGCAGCAGGAGAAATAGGAATTGCCAAGAAATCACGAGCCATCCTTGCAATTATTGGAACCATTGAACTGTTTAAATGCCACCAAGCTAGAATGTCGAAGTCTTCAACTGGAGGGATTTTAGGCTCTTTTAGGTATATCAAAAGTTCAGAATTTTGTGATGATGTGAACTGCCTCCCCATTTCATCTAACATTTTGCTGTGGCCCTTTGCATACTCGTTGTAAACATTTGTCAGAACATCCACGGTTTCCTTGAGATGTGCATGAGCCAATATGCCATAAATTTCTATATACCAACGTTCTACAATATCCAATTTGAATCGCGGATCAAGAACTATGGCAATCGCTAAAACCAACTTATATTTGTTCCAATACTTGTCAACAAATATCTCTTTTGCACTAGATGCTATTTCGTGAACAATATATTTGTCAGCTCTTTGCCACAGAAGCAAGTTCAGATGTAATTCACAAACCTTTGGGAAGAACACATTTGCGGTGGTATATTTTGTCTCAGAGAAACTACGAGCAGCATGGTTCAACATTTTCAGAAACTGACATATAGCAGTTGCCTTATCCCACTCCTCTTTTGCTAAATTTATCAATTTGAAATCATAATCCATATCCTCTAGCTCCAAAAATGCTTCTTTAAACCCCACTGCAATCTCCAACCCTTCTAGGCCATAACAATAAGTAGGAACAGATTGAGAAATCACTTTCTTTCCCATAGACTGAGCATTTTCTATTGCCATTTGAAACTTGTGTTTGTTTGATGGCTTGTGGACATAATCAAGACACTTACTTATCTTAGCAGTTGCCCATTTCGTTTCATTCCAATTGTAAGATTTAAGGAAACCTGCTAAACAACTAGCTGATAATAAAAGTTCACTGAAAGGAAATGAACCTTGTTCATTCACCCAGCTTTTTATCGGATAGTTAAAGTTCTCGTTATCAACATTTGTAACTAAAGAGCATATAGTCTTGTTGATATTCCAATCTGAAAGCACTGCTTGAAAAGTTATTGAGAAATCGTTTAATGCAGGATTGAAACTAATGGTCTTTTGCTTCAGTTCCCAATCATCATCAATGAAGTGGAGTACTATGTATAGGCATTCATCAACCCACTTGATTGCTAAACTAAAACGACATGAGAGTGCAATCAAATACTTGAAGAGTTTTGCCTTCTCTTCTTTGTAGACAAGTAGTATGTCAGGCTTTATGAAGTTTAGTTTCAAAAGTCCATACTTGATAATTGCTCTTACGACATCCAAGTGTTTCAATTCTTGATTAATCACTGACCTTCCTTCGACGACAACAGGGTTTTTTAAATTAGTATTACCATTTTCTTGACAATGATCTGCCAGTTCATCTCCATTTTCTTCATTGTTGTTGCTGCTTCGACATCTTTTCAAATGATTGTTGAGGTGTGTGGTTCCCTTCTTACTAGAACCATCAAACTTCTTCGTACAATGTTTGCATTTAGCCCAAACTTTCCCATCTTTTCCTTTAAACTTTGAGAACTCCTTCCACACTTTTGATCTCAACTTTCCTTGTTTAATACGAAATAAATTCTCCATAATCGGATTTACAATCTCTTTGTCATGATTAACTGTTGGTTGAAGACAAGCATTTTCTTCCCTAGTCGGAGTTATTTCCTGACAGTAATAAAAACAAAACTCATTTGTCTTGAAAACATTTGAAAGTCAAGTACTACATAAAGATTTGATGTGGGAAAAATGGATCAAAATTACAAACTTAATGTACCTGTAGATGCATCTCGACAAGGGAAAGTACAGGGGCTTGCCCCGGTAGGTGGGTTGCATTAAGCCGAGACATAACCAAGGCACAGTCGATATTTTATAAGCCTACAAAAATGTCTTCAATAAAAGAACAAAATGATAAATTCTTTGCAAAGCAACAAGTTTGCTAAGAAACATTAGCACGATTTCTTCAATTTGAAAACTTGTAACATCTATCAAAAAATTACCAATAATAATTTAAGTTCAAGTTTTTTTTCACTTGAAAATACCTGGTTGCAGATCATCAAATTGACAAGGATCCTCCAACTCCCTTTTCTTGAGCTTTTTCGGGTCTGATATCTAAGCTTTTAAATTTTCTTTCTTAACAATAACAAAGGGAATAGACTGGAAAAAAGTCAACAACCGATTAGGCTCCGTAAGCGTTCATACGTTTTGACATTTTTAATTTGAACGCACCGAAATCCGACCCTACAATTATTATAAAAATTCAAGTTGTAATTTAAAATTTCCCTCCCATGTGGGCAGTTCACAGTTAATGTAAGTGTTCCTAGAACATATCAAGATCATCTAAGAGTGATTTGTGTGTGAATAAAATCAAAAGAGTTGCGGAAAATACTCACATTGATCGGATGAGTTCAAAACTTTTTATACTACCACCATAACCTTTGACAAGTGATGTGAGTGGTGGGTCCCACCCAATTAAATTCAAAATTCAAGTTGGGTGGCTCAACACACTTCGGGCTCGGTTTCGTTTAATCTGAATAAACGAATTTTCCGTCGCGACGTAATTAAATCTAATTTAATTAAATAATAATGTCTCGCAAAATTATTACAAAAATCGCTTGCGAATTAATTCTAAAATAATTGTTCGCTTGAATTAAAATCCAATTTTAATTCCGCGTTGAAATCTAATTTCAATTAATATATCTAATATATTATTTTAGCCCAATTAAATAAATTAAATAGAAAAATCCAATTTATCTATTAAATTTACGTTGCCGATTAATTCCAAATTAATCGCGTTCTCTCTTCTCGACGAATTTAATCTCAGATAAATTCTCGTCGCAATTAATCCTAGATTAAGTCTTTCTCTTTTAATTAATCCCACATTAATTTATTGCCGTAATTAATCTCAGATTAATTTTCTCTTTCATAATTAATCCCAGATTAATTTTATGTTCGAGTCAAATCTCAACGGTGAATCTTCGGGAAGCGACCCAAGAGATCTCTGGATATATTGGCAGTAAATACGGTCATCGGACTATCCGAATACGTGCGTACCCGGTACCACGTTCTTACTTATTTACAAGACATGGTTGGCTTCTAGCAAAGCACCGTGCCTACCCAATTCTCCAAAAATATTCTTTAAAGGAATATGTAATCTTTGTCAGACGTATCATACGTAGTATTGCGTATTACGATCCAGTATCGATATCACATGATAGGCCTAGGACAGCAATTGTGTCTGCCCCGTACGAAGCATATATCGGATCTCTGGTAACTAGTCTCTATATTCGGATAATCATGACCTAGTCATATTATCCCGATGACTTCAGTACTTAAGAGTACTAGTTCTGTATCCTACGTGATCATCATCTCCATATGACTGAAGTGATACTTCCATCTTGACATCACACCCAATACACTACGATTCTCAGTATACCCAGATGAGGTGTACACAGAACCTGTTAAAGCCCCGGACGACCAAAACCAAAGTATATTGATTGTCGCAAGTATTAGCGATGCAAGTCTCAGGTTAAGACCAAATACACCTACCCTGATTCGGATTCCCATTGACACATAGTCATACTACCAATATGATTCTGAGGGGTCTATCCAGAGCGAAGCTGTTTTCGTACCATCGGTAAACAGAACCTCCTATTACACTTGCATGAGTATCCAATACCCAAATATATGAGAACTATGTTGTTACGCTTCCATAACACGCACAAGTGTAATACTAGCATATTCCGCATTATCGATGTACAGTCTCGATAATACTACGACTATGGATATTTAATTATTAAACCTTACGTGGATTAATAATGTCACATATCTTCTTAATCCGGTACTAATCATATGGACTTTTATCATTTATATATCCCGGTAATCCAATTACAAATGATAAAAGAGCAATTTCTTTTGTCACATAGTTAATTTGTACAACAACACCATGTTCTGTACAAATAGTGATGCTATGAGTCATAATTGTACAACAATCTCCCACTTGGCCTATAGCCAATCACTCAAGTGTCTAACACATGACTATGTACGGGTTGTTCAAATGTCTGCTGAGAAACAGCTTTCGTCAGCGGATTTGCAATGTTATCATCTGATGCGATTTATTCGATCATCATATTGCCACGATGTATAATATAACGAATCAGATGAAAAAGTCAAAGTATCTACTTGGATCGTTGATGAGACCGTGGTTCATTAGCCTGTGATGTAGCCTAGCTCAGCTGCTAACAAAACTACACCTAATCCAATTAGGATTATATAGATCCAAAATGCTTATTTTGCTGCCTCAGCTGCAGCAATGTTCCACTTTTGTTATTTATTCGACAACTGTATCTTGCTTGGAAGATTTTCAGCTCACTGTTCCGTTATTCAAATTAAATATGTACCCTTATTGCGACTTAAAGTCGTCTTTGTCGGTTTGGAAACTTGCAATGGTGAACCCAATTACCTCAAGTTCTCTTTCTCCATAAATTAAGAAAGCATCTTTAGTTCTTCTAATATACTCAAGGATGTTCTTTACATCAATCCAGTGGCCATCACCTGGATTGGCCTTATAGCGTCTACATATGCTCAAAGCATATGAGACAACATGTCACATACATTTCAAAAACGTACTAGCTATGGGAGGGTTGTCAGTAGATTTCTAGATCTATCCCATTAAATCTTTATTCCTAGAATAAAGCCTGCTTATCCCAGGTATTTCATGAAGAATTTTAATGAAAGCCAAGCTTTCACCGATTATATTATGGGAATGTTAATGCTAAGAAGCAATACATCATCAACTTATAGGACATTCATTGTCAGTGCGCTCCCACTAACCTTCTTATATACACAAGAATCATATTCGTTTTGAATGAAATCGTATACCATTACGATTACATCAAAACGCTGGTTTCAAGAACGATATGCTTGCTTCAATCCATAAATGGATCGATTTATCTTGCAAACCTTGTTTGCATGTTTTGGCACAACAAAACCGTCAGGATGTTGTAAACATCCTCAAAAATATTTCCGTTAAGGAAAGCGGTTTTGACGTCCACATGCCATATTTCATAAACGAAATATGTAGCAATAGCAAGCATTATCCAAATGGATTTAATCATGGCAACGGGTAAAAGGTTTCGTCGTAATCGACATTATGTTGATGACAATACCCTTTGTGTATAAGCCTAGCTGTATACATTTGTATGTTGTCATCCATGTATGTCTTCCTTGAAGACTCATATAGTACCAATAGGCACAATGCCTTCTGGTACATCAACCAGTGTCCAAACTTGGTTGTATACATGGAATCCATTTCGGACTTCATGGCTCTTTGCCATAAAAGGATTCGATACCTTGTATCACTTCCCCATACGTAGACGGTTCATTTTCCTCAATAAGATTGATATCTACATTAGGTGATATCAGAAACCCATACCTCCCAGGTTGTTTTCTGACTCTCTCCGACCTACGCGGTTCTTGTGTATTCGAAGATTATTGGTACAGTTCATCCCTGATAAACCGTTGGTATTCCGTGAGGACTCGGTGCCTGAAACATTATTACTCCAATTTTCATCGAGTTTTACTTTCCTCCCACTTACCACTGCATTTAGGTATTCCTCTTAGGAAAACCGCATGGAGAGCTACAATTACATTGTTCTATTGTGAGTTGTATAAGTACTATACTTTGGTTTCCCTAGGACAACCTACAAATAGACACTTATCCGATTTGGGTTCTAGTTTGGTATCATCCAAACATATGCCCAGCATTCCCAAATCTTCAGGAATGAGAAACCCAGTTCTTTCCTGTTCATATCTAATATGAAGTCTGTCTAACAGATTTTCATGGAACCTTATTTAAAATAAGTATTGCATTGTTCAATGTGTATCCCTAGAAGGAAATTGGTAGCTCAGAGCGACTCATCATTAACCTTACCATGTCCAACAAAGTTAGGTTTCTCTGTTTGGACACACCTTCAAATTGAGGTGTCCCGGTAGGAGTCCACTGTGAAAGAATACCATACTCTTTCAAGTAATTTTGAAACTTATATGTTTAAGTATTTTACACTATGATCCAACCGTAATATTTTTAATACTTTGACCGGTCTGTTTTCTTATTTCGTGTCAAACTCTTTGAATATATCAAAGTTTCCGATTTGTGTGTCATAAGATACACATAACCATAACGCGATGCAACATCCGTAAGGGTAACAAAGTATTCATATCCTCATCTAGCCCAGCTAGACATGGGCCCAATTACGTCACTGTGAACAAGGGCTAACAGATCGGTGGCACTTGTACTTTTACCAAGTAAAAGGTGTTTTAGGCACTTTGCCTTATAAACTAGATTCGTAGACATCATTTGAATTAGAATCGAATCTATCCTAGTATCCACTCTTCGAAAGTGTGGATATACGAGTCTTGTTAATGTGTCACAGACAACAATGCCACTTTTAAGTCTCAACAAATTTATTCAGTTTGAGCTTTTGTTTGTCATATTATATGTTTGAGATTCATTTATATTCTAAATATAAATACTGTTATTCACATCTAATGTGCTTATCTCAATATCATCTTTATAAACAAAACACTTAGTGTTCTAGAATATAAAGGTATACCTGCAACGGGTTAAACTAGATACAGAGATAATTTTCCTAGTCAAACTAGATACATTATAACAGTCTCATAATTTAAGTACATGCCCAAAGGGTAGTTCCAAAACTTAGGTTTCTACGGCCAAAACAGCGACTCTCGTCTTGTTTCCAACTCATAGGTCGATCTCATATGAAGCCAGTCTCCTGCTAATCAGCAGATCCCGCACATCAGTACATATATTTATGTACCACATCCAGTATTTAAAATCCAATTTTAAAACCAGTAATGGACATTGTTATAACAAACATACCTGAAGCCGGAGCCTTGCCTGTCTTCACTTCCTTCATGTCTGCCTTGTCCATACGGGAGTCACGCTTCCAGTGACCCCATTTGCCACAGTTTAGGCAGACATCTTGGGATATGTCATTTGTCTTCCTAGAAGACTGTGATGATTTTACCTTTGCCCCTTTTTTTCACACCTCCAGAAGCCTTCGGCCAAGCCTTGGCCTTCTGGGATGTCGAAGTAAGATGCGTCTTGCGGTTCTTGCCCTTTTTTTACAAGCTTTGGCTCTGTCTCCTTGAGCATAGCCATTAACTCTCCAAGAGTTTCCTATTGCAATTAGTACTTCTAAGATCTAAGAATAGATCTATGAAGATCCTTCAATTTCAATATCATACTATAATGATCTTATCCTTAGTTTTAACGAAGAAATTAAGGAGTCTATTCGGCAAGCATAAAGGATTGAGCACTAAAGTTATCATCACCATGAGTCTGCCAAAGCTCATGCTCCACTATTTGCTCAACTCCGGGCTCAGGCCCGAGATGTCACTCTATCAAATAAAGTAACTTCTCGGCTCCCAAGACTATCCTAAGATTCTATTCCCAATTTGAAAATTGAAGCCGCTTAAAGATATTTTCACCCAGGATTATGTTTTAAACGCTAATCTTTCAATTATCTTGATTGCTATAGTCCAACTATCCAATCAACGATTTCGGGTACAATCAGATGTAATGATCGGTTAAATTCAAATATATTGATTACTATAATCCAATTATATAATCAACTATAAATGAAGTAGTTTGAATACAATCCAACTGTTCAATTAAAACAACAATTGAATATTAGTCCAACTAATATATATAAATTTAAATGACGAAAAAATGAAATGAGCGGGTATTGGAAAGTATCTAAATGAAATTGAAAATTTAATACTTGCCTCCCACTATTTTTCGGCGAGCCTCTAACCCTCTGTGGAGTACTCGAGAAACCTAGTTTCCTAGTGGGCTAGGATCCTGTTAAATAACACATAACCTTGACTTTAGCCAACAAATTGTATGAAACTTAACTAGGTAGATCTCTAAGATCAATTGGATCCCATCCAATTCCTAGATCCAGTAGGTGGACCTCCAAGTCCGAAACATACATCCAATATATCCAATATATTGCCTAACATTTTTCCTCTGAATCAACTAAGCCTTGGCTTCGGCTCAACAAGCTTAATGAAACCATTTAAGCGTGACCCATCGACAGTGGGAAAGCTTCATAATCAAGGCCGATGAACAAGAAGTGACCTTGACTTTGGCCAACAAATCACAACTTGCCCAAGGCGTACGATATGGAACAAAGCCTTCATGATTCAAACACATCCGCGATGGACAAAGGTCTTGACTTGGGCAACAAACCAATGCCAATCTTGGATCTTGAGAGAGAATCACTCAATGGAAGGAAATCGCCTAATATGAAATGATGGTTTTTCGCGTAAATTGGCAACTAATTTATTATCTTTGATTAGGTCTCATCATACACCCTTAAGCATGCATTCTAAAAGCATAATAAGGCGTGAATAAAATAATAATGATATTCAGATGGATATATAACAAACTTTGTTCATAGAATAAATCTATATTTCCTCTCTCCCGCTAGCATTATTCATACTTTTACCCAATTACGTAATACTTCTAAAGAAACCTCATTTGCATTGAGGGGAATTGGTGAGAAGAGAAATACAATGAGAAAAGAGGTAATAGGCTGGACTCGCAGGTCCAATTTAATAAATTTTAAATTTATTACAACAATTTCCAAAATTGCCCTCACCCTTCTAATATCCATCCGATATACATTATTCATTCATACATCCAAGTATTCACACAAAGCATGTTATCAATCAACCTAATCCAATTAATTAATCTTTAATTAATAACCATCCAATGTTCAAACAACGATTTGATTTGCGCGAGTCCAACTCGTTTAAGAATAAATACTCAAAGTACGTATTCTTGAATTATATTGAACTACAATTTTAAATCCAATTTAAATTATGTTCAATACTAATTCATATTTAATTCCAAATTAAATAATTACACTTTCAATAGTGCCTTTTAAACTTGGATTCCAAATCCAATCTTTACGGGTCTCAAAGGCCCAATTAGTATCCAATACTATTCAATTAAAGTCCAATGGGCTTTTAATTAATTCTTTAGTGATGAGTGGTAATTATATCACTATTTCCCACTCATTTGACCTAATATTTTGTATAGTTTCTTGAGTTTTGTGAACGTTTTGATGTGTTTTATTGTTATTTTACAGATAAATAAAGTTTGGGAAGCATTGGAAGCAATTTGGGGCCAAAATATACAAAAATGACGCAAAATGACATTTTGGTAAATTGGCGCATCGCGACGCGCTGCTCGCGTCGCGACGTCTAACGTGTGCCGCATTTTGCTAACATGCGCCGGGGACACGTGTCAAAATCTAAGAAATTTGAATTGCTAACGTGCGTCCTGCCACGTGTCATCATCACAAAAGATCATATGACGTGACACGTGTCACGTGTCACAATCCTATGGTGCCGACACTCTACATGACACGTGTCATCTTCTGAATGGACCGCATCATCCACGAATCACCGTCTACCACGTGTCAACATGTCATTGGACCGATCATATCATGTGCCACGTGTCACAATTCTATTGGGCCGACGAAATCCGCGTGACACATCAGCAACGACCAGGTCAACGCGCTTCAGATCCCGTGTAACCAGCTTGGCGTCATGACGCAAGAAGGAATCTCGCGTCGAGACGCGGGTCTGCTCAGCTGCCTATAAATTGAAGCTTTCTGCACCTGATTTGGTGTGCTTTCCTTGGGATTTTTCCCTGATTTCATATGATATCATCTATTTTGTAAAATATTAATAATATTTAAATTATGTATTTTTTTTAAATTTTATTACAGCATTTTATTTATTTACTTTTATGTTTTGTAGTTAATTTTTCCGCTGGGGTAAAAGGTGAAACATTTAATATAATTATCTAGGTTAATCTCACTTAATTATAATATTTAAATAATAATTTAACTGGATTAATTAATGGCAGACTTTATTACCGCCTATATGGTTGGTCTAAATATAAATTACTTTACGGCCTATATGGCTGGTCTTTATGTGACAGATAATTACCGCCTATATGGCTGGTGTAGTTCGACTAAATGGATTACCGCCTATATGACTGGTTGTAAATGTTTTACATTATTAATTCCTGAGAAAGCAGAACATAAAATAATTTATATATTATAATAAGTAAGATTCCTAGATAATAATATTAAATGTGTATCCTCTAACCCCCATCATTTTATTTCTATTCTAGGGAAGTGATGAAACACAATATTAATAGGCTTAATAATTGATTTAATTATATATTGGGTATTCTTTAGTTTGTTTATTGAGTCTTAAGCTTAATGCTTCTTGTTGTCTGATCACCAAAAAGATTGATGTGGTAAACTTAAAATGAACTTGACGAAGGGATTTTAGGTTTCAGCCTTAGATTCAATAGCCCACGATCTTCCATGATGATATATAACCCTTTAATAGATTTCCTTACAGGATAGACATATACATGTCGGGTGGGGTAGCCATAATTGGAACTTAATCTTAATGAATCCAGGTAATTTGGTTAACATAGACATATGGTTTGATTGGATTACACTGGGTATGTGCAGCTGACCATCGACATAGGCTTTTGCATAATTTCGTGTTCCAGGTTAGCAAACTAATTTATTATACATATATAAGAGAATCAATTCATCTTTATAATAATATTGTGTGGAGTCACAACCCTAGATCTTTAAGTTTTTTTTTTGTTATTTTCCTTAGTATTTTTTTTGTGTCTTTAAGTATTTTATTTATCAAATCCACGTTCAACCAACCAAAAGCAATCATTCTCTCCTCCCTATAATTAGATACCTGTAAATAAATAGTATCAATAATTAATAACAATAATAGGAATTAAGTCCTCATGGGATCGATATTTTTATACTACTTGAACGATACGTACACTTACGTTATACGTGTGTGTTTACGCCGGTCATTTAGGCATGGGCTTTGGCAATTATCGGTCAAACCCAAAATGCCAAGGCCCAATTAGGAATCACCTTATGCCATAAATCAATTTAGGCCTATTAGGCCCAATTAAAATTTTAAAGGCCCAATTATCATATTTGGACTTTATAGAAATGGTTTTAGGCCCAATTGGATCCAACCAATTATCCTAAACCATACTTGGCCCAACCAAGCCCATTAAGCCCAATATAATAAATTAAATTAACTCATTATTCCAAATTACAAATTAATTCAATTCAAGTGTAATTACCATAATTAATTAATTAATCTAATGCTTCCAAAACACTAATTAATTCAATTAATCATGCTCTACATTTCCAATTCATGTCCAACACAAATTGAAGCAAAACAATTCATTATAACATGCTTATAACTCACGACATTCATGGCATTTTTATATCCAATTTTGATTTCAATCCAATTAAATCACAAATCAATTTACTCATGCATTGAAACACATCCAATGGTCTAAAAAATAAAAATCACCAAGAGCTTCTAGGTCCATAACTTTCGGCCAAGCCTAAGGAAATTGGGGATTTTTTTATCTAATCAATTTTTCTCAATTCCTAAGATGTACAAACCCAATTCAACATCATCCAAGCTCAACCAAATCATCAATTTAAGAAAATACATACTCCAACCATAAATTCCCAAATTAAAGTCCATGAACCCTAGAATTCCAAATCAAACTTATGAGGCTCTGATACCATTGTAAGTGTTCCTAGAACATGCCAAGATCGTCTAAGAGTGATTTGTGTGTGAATAAAATCAAAAGAGTTGCGAAAAATACTCACATTGATCGGATGAGTTCAAAACTTTTTATGCATTTCGGTGGAAGCTCCAAGTCCTTCTTGAGTGTTTCCAACACTTGGGTGAGTTTCTCTATCACCTTGATTCATTCGATGTGCTAGCAAGAACAAAAATTGAAAGAAAAATTTTCCTCTTCCAAAGAGAAGCAATCGACATTTTGAGAGAAAAATGGGAGAGAGTGAATAATTATTGTTTCCAAAACAAGTGTGTGTTTTATATGGTTTCAAAAACCATGTTGGTTAAAAGCAAGTGGTTTTGTAAAAAAAACCATTTACTCAATGCCAACTACCACCATCACCTTTGACAAGTGATGTGAGTGGTGGGTCCCACCCAATTAAATTCAAAATTCAAGTTGGGTGGCTCAACAAACTTCGGGCTCGGTTTCGTTTAATCCGAATAAACGAATTTTCCGTCGCGACGTAATTAAATCCAATTTAATTAAATAATAATGTCTCGCAAAATTATTACAAAAATCGCTTGCGAATTAATTCTAAAATAATTCGTTCGCTTGAATTAAAATCCAATTTTAATTCCACGTTGAAATCTAATTTCAATTAATATATCTAATATATTATTTTAGCCCAATTAAATAAATTAAATAGAAAAATCCAAGTTATCTATGAAATTTATTTTGCCGATTAATTCCAAATTAATCCCGTTCTCTCTTCTCGACGAATTTAATCCCAGATAAATTCTCGTCGCAATTAATCCTAGATTAATTCTTTATCTTTTAATTAATCCCAGATTGATTTATTGCCGTAATTAATCCCAGATTAATTTTCTCTTTCATAAGTAATCCCAGATTAATTTTCTCTTTCATAAGTAATCCCAGATTAATTTTCTACTCGAGTCAAATCTCAACGGTGAATCTTCAGGAAGCAACCCAAGAGATCCCTGGATATGTTGGCAGTAAATACGGTCATCGGACTATCCGAATACGTGCGTACTCGGTACCACGTTCTTACTGATTTACAAGACATGGTTGGCTTCTAGCAAAACACCGTGCCTACCCAATTCTCCAGAAATATTCTTTAAAGGAATATGTAATCTTTGTCAGGCGTAGCATACGTAGTATTGCGTATTACGATCCAGTATCGATATCACAAGCTATGCCTAGGGCTGGAATTGTGTCTGCCCCGTACGAAGCATGTATCAGATCTCTGGTAACTAGTCTCTATATTCGGATAATCATGACCTAGTCATATTATCCCGATGACTGCAGTACTTAAGAGTACTAGTTTCGTATCCTACGTGATCATCATCTCCATATGACTGAAGTGATACTTCCATCTTGACATCACACCCAATACACTACGATTCTCAGTATACCCAGAAGAGGCGTACACAAAACCTGTTAAAGCCCCGGACGACCAAAACCAAAGTATACTGATTGTCGCAAGTATTAGCGATGCAAGTCTCAGGTTAAGACCAAATACACCTACACTGATTCGGATTCCCATAGACACATACTCATACTACCAATGGGATTCCGATGGTTATATCCAGAGCGAAGCTGTTTTCATACCATCGGTAAACAGAACCTCCTATTACACTTGCATGAGTATCCAATACCCAAATATATGAGAACTATGATGTTACACTTCCATAACACGCACAAGTGTAATACTAGTCCAGTCTCGATAATACTGTGACTATGGATATTTAATGATTAAACCTTACGTGGATTAATACCGTCTCATATCTTATTAATCTGGTACTAATCATATGGACTTTTATCATTTATATATCCCGGTAATCCAATTACAAATGATAAAAGAGCAATTTCCTTTGTCACATAGTTAATTTGTACAACAACACCATGTTATGTACAAATGGTGATGCTAAGGGTCATAATTGTCCAATAGTTAACTCATCTTTTGACCAAGGAGTATTTTTATATGCTAGATTTACCTTATTGATAGATAGTACTAGCTTTATAACTTCATAAAATTATAAATCCGGAATTGAAAAAGATGGCAAAATTCCGATGTGTTTTTTGGTCGAGGTTTTCAAAGGAATTGGTCTTTAATGATTTAGAATTTTGAAAAACAACAAAAACTCTAAACAGCTGTAAGAGTTTTAAGTGTCGCCATCTTATTTGTTTTCTATTGGCAACATCTTAGAGACTTCATGTACTTTCATTTTTTATGTTGTTGTTGTTTGTTTTTGTTGAAGCGTCTAAGGTTCAAATCTCTTATAATAAAGTTCCAAAAAATGGTGAATAGTTTTTATTAAAGTTTGCTTCTGAGGGAATTAATCATACGATCCTATTCGATTAAGTTAAATAAAGGAAAAAACTACATTCATAAGGTGTTGACGGATGATTTTCATCCCAGGGGTAGTTTCGAGATAACCCTCCCGAGACAACCTTCCCTCAACCTTGAATTTATTTGGTTATAGGGAGACCAAAGGCAAATGTAGTAAAAAGCGGAGAAAACACAAAGATTGACAAGAGAGTTTTAACGTGGTTCAGCGGAACAAGTCCAGCCTACGTCCACGGGCAAAAAATGAGATGTAACTTTTATTATCAAAACTAGCTCAGCCAACCAGTTTTCACTGATGATGAAAACCGAGTTGTTTTGCTTACGGTGTTTTACAAGTAGTGCCCATTTTTTTTTCAGTTACAAGTTTCGCTCCCCTTACAAATGAATTTTACTTCTCTTTATATACTCAGAGGATTACAACAATGTTCCTCCACCTTTATGACGTTTCCCGCGTGGTCTCTGACTGATTGACAGGCTCTCTACACCAAGACTGTCGTCGTCGAAAGCAAACCTGCCGTCTGACGGCCTGTCACATCACTTTGTTTTCTCCACTGTCACACGCAATAATAATGGTGCCAGCCTGTAAATAGCCTTTGAATAATGACACGTTTCGAAGGGAAAATCCAACAACTCTGACCTTGCATCGGTCTTCAAGAGGTCAGCCAACTAATCTGCCGAGCTTCCCACACTGATACCGTTCTGACCTGAAATATCCGTACTCATCAACCATTTCTAGGAGGTAAAGTAAAACCAAGCCGAGCTGTCGGTCTACTGAGGTCGGCCTCGGCTTTGAGGTTGTCAGTCTCTGAAATCTGGTCCATGCCATGTCCTCTGGTCGATCATCCCGAGAAAACTGGACCCGGGCTCCACGCAGAGTTGAAGAACAACCTATACCCTATAAGCACTGATCCTCCGATCGAGGAGAATTCCCTTTTTGCCCTTACCGAACTGTTCAGATTCCTTAGTCGCAGAAATCCTCATCAACATCTGTCATCTAGTTCTCGGTTCCAACAAGTTTATGAGTTGGTGCCGGGAACTACACAAATCTGAAGTGTGACATGCATCAGCCTGGTGGTCGGTCACAGGTACAATGTAGGAAACAAGTTCGGCCTCGACGTCCTCGGCCAAAAAAGATTCTTATGTTTTCCAAGCGATTTCCCAACTTGAAGCCAATGTCTCTTTTACCCTTCTGGTAGCTGTCCCTCGAGAACCGCAAGCCTTCACATCTTCTTAAATTCCCATCAAATCACCTTTAGGGTTTAACCCAAGCATGCCACTTGTCAAGAGCTCATGGTCATCCCGCCAAAAACCCAAACCAATCGACCGTTCTCGAGGCAGTCAAAAGTCTTTCGATCTCAATCGTTCATCCCAATCCGATCAAATGGAGCCCGAAGGCGACACGCGGCGCACATCCGAAGACTCTCCCGATCCGACGGCCAAAAACACATCGTGCTGGCTACAAGGATGCAAAGCAAAGCTTCTTTTTCTCTTTTACGGAAATCACAACTTTCAAACTGCAAAAGTTCCCCCGCTCGTGAAACCATCAACCTTCAAACCGACCAGACCAACCGCCGAATCTTTTCTTCCCAAATCAAGTAAGTTCCTACTCGCCCCCTCTCTTTTTATTTGCTGTATTCTGTCATCGTTGCCTGTTGCCTGTGGACGTTTTACTTGTTGCTGCTCGTTCTTCTTTTATTCTATCATACTTATCTTCTCGTTCTGTATTGAGAAACATGTTTCGGGTTTGGTACTGGGTGTATGGTATGTGTGTGTTTTATGGTTGGAAGATGGGTAGTAGGGTAAGATGCATGCGTTTCAGGATTTTTAAGTTTTGTGTTTAGTTGTATGTGTTTAGGAATAAACTTGTTGTGTGTTTGGCCATTGATAGGGTATTTAGAGACTGTAGGCTCGGTTCCCGAAGGTTAGAATAGCCCTCGAATCTGTTGTTCCTTAAGCTGACCACTGACTGACCTTCTTATTCATGACGACTGTCAGGAATGTCTGACGCTGAATCTTCTTCGGCCCAGCCCGCAAAACCAAAACCTCCTCGTACTGAAGAAAACTCTTCCAGCTCGGGCTCTCCTAGCCTAGAAGAGCTTGACACCACCCCAACCCATTCTCAAGAACGAAACGATACCTATCACCATAGAATCCCTCGGAGAGATCCTGAGCCGGAAGAACTGGACTGCTCGGCCTTGGATATGAACCGGCCCTCCACCATCATGGGAGATGCCTTAAGCGTACTCCGTCAACAGTACGAGGTCCACATAGACATAGCTCTTGAGGTCCATGGTTCACTAGACCGCGCAAGCCAACCTGATGATGGCTCGGTCGCCCTCATTTCATCCTTCTTCGAATGCGGTCTTCGGCTACCCATTCAACCGTACTTTGCGAGTATGCTAGCTAGGTTGGAGATCGCTCAATGTCAACTAAACTTAAATAGCTGGAGAATTTTGGCCGGCTTGCATGTGATATGGCACAGAGCAGGCCTCAGAGTGCCGACCTTCGAGGAGTTGAAGAGGCTCTACAAATTGAAGGCCAACTCCCGGTCCCATCATGGTTGGTACTACCTTTCTTCTTACGCCGATGTCCACCCTATCAAAGACCTTCCCCAAACCAACAAAAACTTAAAAGATCTATGGTTCTGGGCTATAGGCGACTGAGGACGAACCTTGCCAGCGTGCTCAGAGATGATAGAAGTTCCAGACATCTTCAGAGCAGGAGGATAGGAACCGAACTCTTAGCTTCTTTTTCTCAACTTTCATGATAAAATGCTAACTCGTTAACCCTTCTCAGCCTGCTGGAGGGATCCTCCCAAGGTTACCCATGCGGTCCGTACTAGAATCAAGGTGGCCCAGAACTACGCCGGCCACTGGAAAAAGATAGTCAATGATACGGCCATGATGGAGTCAGGCCATATTCAAAGTGCACCCCTACAGGCCCCGAGGCGATTAGGTAGATTCTTACTGACTTTCTAACTGATCCATTTGTGTTCCTAACTCACGAATGACTTGAAATCACCTGAATCCCAAACTGACCATGCTTTTTGCCTTGTACTTTGCAGGAATGTCGAGACAACCCAGATACATTGACCGGCTCCAAGGTGTAGTAAAGAAAATGAGGCCGGGTGAAGCCGGAAGCTCCCGGAGATGGTTGACCACTCTGATTCCCGCAGAAGCCAAGGAAAAAAACAAATTGGTTGCTCGACCAGCGGTACAGCCCGTACCTTCTCCAACAAGGGCGGTACCAAGTACAAATGTCCGACCTTCACCTGGGTCTCCAGGCCTTCGAGCAAACATCGTCGCCTGTCTAGGGACGTAGCGACCGAACCTGAGGAGGATGAGGAGGAGGAATAGGAGCAGCCCCTGAGGAGAAGGTCTATTGCTCAGGGGGAGAGGTGAGCTGCTGAGGCTCATCCAAGTTCTGAAAGTGGTGTTGTGGCGCTATGAGTGGACGACCTCAGCGAGAAGGTCCGAGTGACCACTTCTCATCTGGTGCCGGCAATCAATCAGCTGGCTGAAGCGTTGCCCATCGAGAAGATCCCACAGTACGAGGACATCTCCCTGGAATAAGTGATTTCTCGTTTCTCATTCTGAATTTCCAAGGTAGACTTTCTTCTTCACTCCCGTACTATATTTTTACTTGTTTTCTAACCTCTTTTCTTCTTACTTGCAGGATAATTATGTGCTGGCTCGGAACAAGGACCTGCTTATGAGCCTTCTATCTGAGGGGGGCCAGGTGTAGAGGCTCCAAAGCCAAATCACTGAGCGGGAGGCCGAGCTGGCCAAAAAGGATAAGACAATCAAAACTCTTGAGCAAACGGCGGCCGAGGCCCTCGTATTGAATGAGTATATCCGCAAGGCTTCTGACCTGGTCAGGGAGAATGTGGAGACTGCCAAAAAGGTTATGGAGGCTGCCCAAGCGGAAAATAAGAACTTGAGGTGGGAGGTGTCGGGCGCTGAGTCTAAGCTGAGGAAGATGACTGACGAGAGAGATAAGGCTCTGGAGGCGTTGAGGAAAAAGGACACTCAGTTGGAGGATGATAGAGAGCAGATCAGACTAGATGGGGTCGGCGACTGCACCCTGATTATACCGATGGTGATGCCCGATATTGACATGGGCCTCATCCATGCGGCCATTCAATTCTGAAAATGGGAGCTTTCTGAAGAGGAGTTCCAAAAATTGCTCCCATTTCCTCAGAGGAGATCCAGGACCCTGAGGCTCTTTTCTGCCGTGCTGATGTCTTTGGCTTCTGAAGAGATCCAGCCTGAAGCTCCTGCCCCTGCAGTGCCAATGGCCGAAACTGAAGAAGCCCCACATGTCTCTCAAATTGAAACCGGGGCACCTCCTGCCCATGTGCCTGACATCCTATCTTCCAGACCCCACCAGGAAGAAACAGTTGCCCCTGCGCAGGTTGATCAGTAGAGGGTGACCCGAAATGGGGCCCTAAGTAAATTCAAACAACATACTTTTTTTTTATATAACACTCTGCAATTTCTCTTTTACTGCTCGTCTTGAATATTTTTTGTTCTGCTTTCCATACTTGGCTTATTTTGGCTCCAAATTTTCTAACTTGCTTTTCCAAATCTCAATGTGATCTCGCACCCAGCCAATTTGAGCCTGGCCTCGAGTTGATAGTCTGTCCCTGAGCCGAAATCAAATACATTCGGTGGGACGTAACCCGACCCCGAGCTGAGAAGAACACTTGGCTCTGGGGGAATGTTACGTCCCCATACCAATGAGACGGACTCGGTGGGATGTAGCCTGACCCCGAGCTGAAAAGAATATTTGTCTCTTGGGGAATGTTACGTCTCCAAACCAATGAAACGGACTCGGTGGGATGTAGCCCGACCCGAACTGAGAAGAACACTTGGCTTTGGGGGAATGTTACCTCTCTGGACCAATGAGACAGACTCGGTGGGATGTAGCCCGGCCTTGAGCTGATGGAAAATAACATCGGCAAAATGAATCCGGCCCCGAAATGGTGGAACTAAACATGGGCGGAACGAATCCAGCCCCGATCTGGTGGAATGATACAGACTCGGCGGAACGAATCCAGCCCCGAGCTGGTGGAACGATACAGACTCGGCAGAACGAATCCAGCCCCGAGCTGGTGGAACAATACAGACTCGGCGGAAAGAATCCAGCCCATAGCTGGTGGAACAATACAGACTCGGTGGAACGAATCCAGCCCTGAGCTGGTGGAATAATACAGACTCGGTGGAATGAATCCAGCCCCGAGCCGATGGAACATAGCATCGGTGAAACGAATCTAGCCCTGAGCCGGTGGAACAATACAGACTCGGCGGAACGAATCCATCCCTGATCTGGTGGAACATTACAGACTCGGTGGAACGAATCCAGCCCCGAGCTGATGGAACATTACAGTCTTGGCAGAACGAATCCAGCCCCGAGCTAATGGAACATAACAGACTCGACAGAACGAATCCAGCCCCGAGCTGGTGGAACGTAACAGACTGGGCGGAACGAATCCAACCCCGAGCTGGTGGAACATTACAGACTCGGCGGAACGAATCCAGCCCCGACCTGGTGGAACAATGCATCGGCGAAAGGAATCCAGCCCCGAGCTGGTGGAACATATACAGACTCGGCGGAATGAATCCAGCCCCGAGCTGGTGGAGCATTACAAACTTACACGAGGAAATATTTTTCAACCTTTGAGGCTCTGCGGATCCTGGCGCAGGCGTCCCATTGCCAAACATCGGCGAAAAATAAAAAACAAAAAATAGAACATGGTAAAGTTAACAAAAACGGAGGTGACTTAGCATGTACTCCACAAAAATTCATGAAAAATAAGAACTCGAGTGTTTCGAGGCAGCGTCATGCCCGGTGCCTCCCAAAACATAATTTTGAACCTTACAATTCAGTGTCCCGACTAACCAGGCTATAGATACGCCGATCCGGGGCGGTCAGGCAAATCCCCACGGGGGAGAAAGACACCCCGTGTGTGCCCTTCCTGGGTGTTTCTCAACGGGACTCACCAGCCGACTGGCAGGGGAAGAAACTTCCATGAGTCCGGTTTACCCGAGACTCATGCAATCAAGGAGGCCATTCGGCCATGCCCAAGCCAGATGGTATGATGGTTCTCAACGGGACTCACCAGTCGACTCGCAGGGGAAGAAACCTCATTAGGTTCAGTTTACCCGAGACTCCTGCAATCAAGGAGGCCATTCAGCCGTACCCAAGCCAGATGGTCTGATGGTTTTCAACAGGACTCACCAGCCGACTCGTAGGGGAAGAAACCTCACTGGGTCCGGTTTACCCGAGACTCCTGTAATCAAGGAGGCCATTCGGCCGTACCCAAGCCAGGTGGTCTGATGGTTCTCAGCGGGATTCACCAGCCAACTCACAGGGGAAGAAACCTCCCTGGGTTCGGTTTACCCAAAGATGCGAGTAATGGAGTAGTAACGCTCTGACCTCGGGTGTTTGATAATGACACCAGGTATTGACGTGCCACGAGGAGTTCACAATTTCCCACATGTACCACATCCCTTGATGCGTTCTGGATCCTCAAAGGTGAAATGAGCCAGGTCGGAACACTTTCACCCGGGGGTTTGATAATGTCACTCGGGATTGGCATGCCACGGGCTTGGTGCCCTTCCCGATCACCGATCACCCCTTCACATCGAGCACATCCCAAGAATATTGAAAATAACTTTCACATTTGATTAACAAACAAGTAAGATAGACAATTTTCTTTAAAAAATTAGAGTTTTATTCATATTCAAGGGACCTGCTACCCTTCTTAAAACTCTTTGCGGGTCATTTTAAGAGAGGCTTTTACAATACTTTCTTCTGGTTCTTGTCTTGGCAGTCTGACGCATCTTCTAACCCGAGCTTATTCAGATCCTCCTGAACTTGTTTTCCGACCATGCTGACAAGATCCCTTGTGCCGAACGCTCCATAAGCATCTTGGAACAACTCTGTAGCTCGGCCAAGAGATCGCGGCTTCTTATGGTTCCCTCTGAGGCCTTTCTCCTTTCTTCTCATCCTCTAATTGGGAGAGACCACCACGCCAATTGAGGGGGGCCTGATGGACGTTGTCCCCTGCCCTTGGCTGACTAGTTCCCTGACCGACCCTTCAGCACTGGTAACTTGTGAAACTGAGGACTCTGGCAGGCCGATCAGTTATGGCGCCTGCGCCAGGAGGGACTTGTTCAGCCACTGCCAACGAACGTCACCCATCCAAAATATTACATTCCATTCTGCAACTCAGTCCTAATGGGTGATCGTTCGCTACCCCTCTTACATTCCATTCTACAACTCAAGAAAGGAAAGCTTATGTTGTCAATCTTCATTCCTCTTGCAAACCTTTTATTTCTCCTGTTCTAACCAGCTTCTTCACATTTATTTCCCCTTTCATCCATTCTGTTGCTGAACTCTCCAACAACCCATGGTTTCCACCTTCTACCATCGTTTTACTACACAAGTTACTTTTTATTAATAGTCCCCACAGCCACAGACGGCGCCAACTGTTGATAGATGATTTTCGTCCCATGGGTAGTTTCGAGATAACCCTCTCGAGACAACCTTCCCTCAACCTTGAATTTGTTTGGTTATGGGGAGACCAAAGGCAAATGTAGTAAAAAATGGAGAAAATATAAAGATCGACAAGAGAGTTTTTCACGTGGTTCAGCGGAACAAGTCCAGCCTACGTCCACGGGCACAAAATGAGATTTTACTTTTATTACCAAAACCAGTTCGGCTGACCAGTTTTCACTGATGGCCTAATGAAAACCGAGCTATTTTGCTTATGGTGTTTTACAAATAGTGCCCATTTTCTTTCAGTTACAAGTTTCGCTCCCCTTACAAATGAATTTTACTTCTCTTTATATACTCAGAGGATTACAACATTGTTCCTCCACCTATATGACGTTTCCCATGTGGTCTTCGACTTATTGACGGGCTCTCTGCACCAAGACTGTCATCGCCGAAAGCAAACCTGCTGTCTGACGGCCTGTCACATCACTCTATTTTCTCAACTGCCACACGCAAGAATAATGGTGCCAGCCTGTAAAGAGCATTTGAATAATGACACGTTTCAGAGGGAAAAATTCAACAACTCTGATCTTGCATCGGTCTTCAAGAGGTCGGCCAAGTAATTTGTCGAGCTTCCCAAACTGATACCGTCTTGACCCGAAATATCAGTACTCATCAACCATTTCTGGGAGGTAAAGTAAAACCAAGCTGAGCTGTCGGTCTACTGTGGTCGGCCCCGGCTATGATGTTTTCAGTCTCTGAAATCTGGTCCATGCTATGTCCTCTGGTTGTTCATCTCGAGAAAACTAGACTTGGGCTCCACGTAAAGTTGAAGACAACCTATATCCTCTGAGCACTGATCCTCTGATCGAGGATAATTCCCTTTATGCCCTTACCGAACTGTTCATATTCCTTAGTCGCAGAAATCCCCATTAACATAAGGGTTCTTTCTTTTTTCTTCCTTTTTTATTATATTAAATTTTGAGCTTATATAGTGACTTGAACAACTGTTTGGTAACTTCTTTGAGCAGTTGACTCCCATTATCTGTGACCCTCCCTTCTCATCCTACCATCTGTAACAACTGCCATGTTCATGTGCTCTGTCGTTGATAACTACAGCCCTGTCAGTGCACTTAGTCGCTGGTATCTACAACATTATGTGGCACATTTTTCAATCATAGAAAAAACCTCCACGTCGTGGTTCTCATCATGATAACCGTTGAGATCATGCCTTGTTCATCTCAACCATCTACCTACATTCATGCGGGTACTTTGTTTTGGTTATAGGGTGATTCATTGTCCAATTACTCGAACGATTTAGCTACTGGGACTATTGGATGGTGAGTCATTTGTTAGGCCGATTGGTCAACTTCATTACTGGGCCGAGTGGGCAATTTAATAATTGGGCCATTTGAGCGACTTATTAACTGTCTATGGCTGATAAAGCTTCATTGCTCTTGGGTCGTTTGAGGTGATTTGTTGTGATTAATTTTTTGGTTGCCAACAATTCCCCTCAAATACGGCCCAATTGATTTCGGCTGATGAGATTGGCATCGTATTTCTTAGCTGTTGTTTTCCTTTTTCATTAAAAGCACTATTTATTGTGACGGTAGAATATTTCCTCGTTAAATGTAAGTTCATTTAACACGGCTTCATCGATGGGTTTACTAATGCAGCCGCTTTCATTACTCATCATTTCTTTATTAAATGCACGCTTTCTTTATGTCATTCCAACTGACACACATCTCCTCACCTGACGTCATTCAGTTTAAAATATGGCACCCAAACTGTTCAGTTTTTCCCGCCTTTTCAAGAGCTTTCCATATATTTTTTTAATGTTCACGTCCTTTTAGGGAATGGCTATCATCCTTTCACTCTATCTTCTTTATCTCCTTTTAAGGGTTAGGATTTAGCCAAGATAAATCCAATGGTCATTATCTTGACAACACAAAAGCCACTCATTAAATTCATTAATGTGTTGTCAAGATAATGATCATTGGATTTATCTTGGTTAAATCTCAATCCTTAAAATGAGATAAAGGAGATTAGAGTGAAAGGATATTAGCCCTACCCGTCCTTTTATTCCTGTTCCATTCAAGACGTTGCACATTTCGAGGGCAGTAAAACTTTACTGAATATAAAAGACCAGTATTGGCATCAAAGACAACTTTTGCGGCTGTAACACATGCATATCTACTTGCAAAAGTTTCATACAATAAGCTATTAGTAACATCAGAAGCTAAATCTCTTACAAAAATAGAAAGAACGGGACCATTATCGGAGCGCTTGTCACCGGTGCTAAATGTTGCCCAGTTCAGGCGGAAAGGCCGATCCGTGTTGGGCATCAGAATGCTAGTATAAGTTTGTAGACTTGATCAGCTGTTGCATGGGTGAAAAATTCAATAAATCCATAACCTTCTGATAGTCTTGTCGGCTTATTGCGAATAACTTTTTTTTTTTTAAATCATTAGAAATTCCACGGCCAAATCACTCCTTTCGGGTTTAAGCGGAACGGGTAAATTACGCCTTTTGGGTACCTATTTATTGCGAAAACCATAATGGAGGCAATCTACATATATATAGATTACATGTCAGATCAAGGCAAAAATGTTGTGATTCACCGATCACTCTAGAGAGTATTTGAGGAAAAAGTGAATTCAAATCTATTACTCACAAGAATAAATGCAAAGTTTACACATGAAACTTTAAACAAAAAACCGCTGACTCTCTCTATCTTTACAACTCTTTGGGATGGGAAAAACACACTGAGAATGCCTGAATTTATAGGCAGGCTTTGTATAAAAATTCAATGATTGAACAGTAATCCCCTGAAATTACTTCTGCCTTCATGCCACCTTTTAAGGAGTCACCGAAAGTTTGATGTGCATGGTTGTTGGAAGCTTGCTGGCTGGAGCACCGAAAGTAGGCTGTTTGTTTGTGTTTTGCTGGATTTCATTACAATTCTCCCCGTCTAGCTGCACCTGAAACCATCATCAGCTGACAGCTATCACGGCTATGTCTCTGCACAACTCTAGTTTGTCCCGAGTAGCTAATTTTGTTAACATGTCGGCTGGATTCTCATCTGTATGGATATTCACTAGTCTCAGCAGCTGTTGATCCATCACCTCGCATATCCAGTGATAGCGAATATCAATGTGTTTCGTCCGGGAATGATATATTGAGTTTTTGCTCAAGTCCAGAGCACTCTGACTGTCACAATGTATCTTGTATTCTGTCTGCTTGATCCTTAACTCTTGGAGAAAACACTTCAGCTACAACATTTCATTTCCTGCCTCAGCTATAGCGATGTACTCAGCTTCTGTTGTGGATAATGCAATACACCTCTGCAATCTTGACTGCCATGACATAACTCCCCCTGCAAAAGTATAGATGAATCCTAATGTAGATTTCCTACCATCAAGATCTCCTGCCATATCTGAATCAGTATAGCCTTCCAAGATCGGATCAGCTCCTCCGTAACATAGACCAAACTTTGTTGTACCCTTGAGGTACCTGAGAATCCATTTGACTGACTCCCAGTGTTACTTTCTAGGTTTAGAGAGAAAATGGCTCACTACACCCACTGCGTGTGCAATATCTGGCCTGGTACATACCATTGCATACATTAGGCTTCCAACAGCTGAAGAATATGGTATTGCTGACATTTCATCTATCTCTTTCTTGGATGAGGGGCACGAACTCTTGCTCAGTTTAAAATGGTGCACTAGCGGAACACTAACTGGTTTGGCTTTCTGTATATCGAACCTTTTGATTATCTGTTCAATATACCTCTCTTGTGAAAGCCATAACTTCTTGTTCTGTCTGTCACGAACAATCTCTATTCCCAAAATTTGTTGAGTTGGTCCTAAGTCTTTCATGTCGAAAGCCTTGGAGAGTTCCTTCTTCAGCTGGCTGATCTTCACTGCTACTTGTCCAACAATCAACATATCATCTACATACAGTAGAAGAGCAACGAAATTTCCATCTGGAAACCTCTGAATGTATACACACTGATCTGCTGCAGTTCTTTTGTAACCTTGACCCACCATGAATGAGTCAAACTTCTTGTACCACTGCCTTGGTGCTTGTTTGAGCCCGTACAAGCTCTTTTTCAGCTTGCAAATAAGGTTTTCTTTTCCTGAAATCTTGAATCCTTCTGGCTGCTCCATGTAGATTTCTTCATTCAGATCACCATGAAGAAATGATATTTTGACATCCATCTGTTCAAGCTTCAAGTTCAATCTAGCTACCAATCCTAGGATGACTCGGATTGAAGCCATTTTTACCACCGGTGAAAAAATCTCATCAAAGTCAATTCTCTTTTTCTGTAGGAATCCTTTGACAACTAGACGAGCTTTGTATTTCACCACTTTCCTCATGCCATCTTTCTTGAGCTTGAACACCCATTTGTTCTTCAGTGCCTTCATTCCATGTGGGAGCTTGACTATCTCATAAATGTTGTTTTTCTGCAGAGATTCCATTTCATCTTGCATTGCGTGCAGCCATTTATCTTTGTCCTTATGAGATACAGCTTCGTTGAAGTTTTCTGGCTCCCCCTCGTCAGTAAGCATAATGTATTATGATCCTGAGTCTCTGGCTGATGGAATCCGGCCTCGCTCAGATCTTCGTACTGGAGGTTCTGGCTGTCTGTTGTCATCCGGATATGTGGATGATCCTGAAGCCTATGATGGAGCAGGCTGTAGCTCCCCCTGCTCAACGCCTCTTTCCTCCTCTGGTTCTGCTTCTGGCATGTCTTGCACCTCATCATTTGTGGCCACTGGTGTTGGTGCTGGGGTTGTGTCTGGATTTGCATCGGCATTGTCGGCACTGGTTTTCGAAGGCATCTTGGGCTTTTCAATGTCTTCTATTGTCCTATCTTCAAGAAACACTACATCTCTGCTTCTGATGACCTTCTTTTCCTTCGGGTCCCATAGCCTGTATCCAAATTCCCCATCTCCATAGCCTATGAAGATGCATGGGGTAGTCCTTGCATCGAGCTTCTGCCTGAGCTCTTTGGATACATGTGCAAATGCTAAACATCCGAATATTCTGAGGTGAGAATATGAGGGATTCTTACCAGACCACACTTTCTCTGGAATCTCGAAATTCAACGGTACAAATGGTGATATGTTGATCAGGTAGCAAGCGGCAAGAACAGCTTCTCCCCAGAATGGCTTTGGCAGCTTAGCCATGCTGATCATGCTTTTGAATTTCTTTATAATGGTGCGGTTCATCTTTTCAGCGACACCATTGTGTTGTAGGATGCTTGGAACAGTCCTCTCGTGTCGAATACCGTGGCTTCCGCAGTAGGCATCGAACTCCATGAAAGTGTATTCGCCTTCATTATCTGTGCAAAGGCACTTCATTTTTTTTCCCCGTTTCACGCTCGACCATGGCATGGAACAGTTTGAAATAGTCCAGGATCTGATCCTTTGATTTCAGAAAATACACCCATACTTTCCAAGAAGCATCGTCAATGAAAGTCAGAAAATATTTATTACCGCCCAGTGAATTTACCTCCAAGGGACCACATACATCAGAGTACACCAGACTGAGTAACTCTGATTTCTTTGTAGATGGGAAATTAAAAAAGACTTTGTGTTGTTTACCGAAGAGACAGTGACTGCAAGGATCCATAGCAGCATTTTTGGAGACAGAGATTATATCCTTCTTTGTCAAGGTAGACAACCATATTTCACTCAATTGACCGAGTCTCTAGTGCCACAGATTCTGAGAAGCCTCCCGTTCAGCTACATTGAGGCTTTCTGCACAAATCTTCACATGAGTTTTGTATAAGGTTCCACAGATATGTCCTCGGCCGATGACCATGGCACATTTTATCATCCTCCAAGTGTCGTTGCTGAAGTGGCTAGCATAGCCCTGTTTGTCAAGAGCTACCTCCGAGAGTAAGTTGAGCCGAAGTTCTGGAATATGTTTGACATCCTTCAAGGTTATTGTATACCATGCATTTGTCTGCAACTGTATTTCACCAATTCCCACTATCTGAGAAGAACTGGTATTCCCCATCTTCACTGCTCCAAAGTCTCATGCTTTGTATGTTGTGAAGAAATCCTTGTGAGGAGTAACGTGGTAGGATGCTGCAGTATCTACCACCCACTCGACATCCTGAGTTACGGTGTGAAGACATGCTACATATACCGTAGTAACTACTAGTGTCTCCGCGTCATTCTTCTTCGGCTGGTTATTACCTTGTCCTTGCTCCCGTTGCAGTTTCCGGTAATTTTTCTTCAGGTGGCCTTCAATGCCACAGTGGAAGCACTTGTATGTCTTTTTCCCGTCCTTAGATTTACCTCTGCTTTTGCTTCTGCCTCTCTTCCCATCTTGATGTTTCTCTTGTTGTCTCGTTGCTCCGAGACAATGGCTTTTGTTTTATCTGAGCCCACGTCTTTTCTTCTGGCTTCTTTATTTCACAGGGCATCATTTACCATAGGCATGGTAAGTTTGACTCCTTGAGCTGAGTTGCTGAGAGTAACCACCAGAGTCTCCCAGCTATCAGAAAGATAACTGAGTAGCAAGAGGGCTTGAGCTTCGTCTGTCAGTTGCATGACAACTGGTTCACCAGGCTTTGGAACTCGTTGGTGTGTTCTAAAACAGAAGTTCCACTCCGTAGCTTCAGGTTCACCAAACGCCACATGATTAAGGCTTTATTCCGAGCTGTTTTGGCCTGGAACATGTCTTCCAATTTCCTTCATATTTCATAAGAATCTGTGTCATGTGCTACGTGGTGGAAGACATTGTGACCGATCCACTGCCTAATCTGACCCAAAGTTCTGTTGTTGAGTTTATTCCAGTCATACTCCTTAACAGACTCTGGTTTTACTCCCTTAAACTCGACGACATCAAATAAATCTTTGTATTGCAATAAATCTATCATCCAAGGTCTCCAAAGGGAGTAATTAGTCACAGCCAGTTTAATCATTGTACGAGAAAGAGAATCTTCCATTTTCATTTTAAGTTTTAAAGTTTAAAATAAAAATAGGTTAAAATTGGGGCTGAATTTCACAAATTTGAGGTCACCTTTGCGTCCAGAATTGTCGAAAATGGTGGAATAGACACTTCGTTGGTCTAAATCCGACACATGGGCTGATTTGTAAATTCCTAAAAGTTCTTGGGCAAAACTGTAAATTTCTAAACTTCAGGGGGCTAAATGAAATTTACCAAGATGCTGACGTGGCAGTGCTGACGTGGCAGAGTGGGACCAGCTTTGTTAATGTGGTAGACATGTGGCGGCTGACGTGGCAGATTGCGTGGCGCTGACTGGACTGCTGAAGTGGCGCCACGTAATCGTCTTCAACCTCTAGATGGGGCGTGGAGTGCGTGGCCGAGACTAGGATTCACACGCCGGCGCGTGCGGCGTCTGTTGTCATCGGTTCGGTCGCCGGAAAATACCACCGAGCTCGTGTCGCCGTGAACTAGCTGATGGTACCCTCAAATTGGATTTTTGACAACTTTCGTCGGAATCGGTTTTCCAATCGGAAGTTCTGTTAATCGGTTTTACGACCCCCAAAGAAGAACCGAAGCTCATGATACCACTTGTTGCGATTCACCGATCACTCTAGAGAGTATTTGAGGAAAAACCGAATTCAAATCTATTACTCACAAGAATAAATACAAAGTTTACAAATGAAACTTTAAACAAAAAACCTCTGACTCTCTCTATGTTTACAACTCCTTGGGATGAGAAAAACACACTGAGAATGCCTGAATTTATAGGCAGGCTTTGTACAAAAATTCAATGATTGAACAGTAATCCCCTGAAATTGCTCCTGCCTTCATGCCACCTTTCAAGGAGTCACTGAAAGTTTGATGTGCATGGCTGTTGGAAGCTTGCTGGCTGGAGCACCGAAAATAGGCTGTTGGTTTGTGCTTTGCTGGATTTCATTACAAAAAATTAATAAACAAAAACAACATGGGGTGGGAACTCATCTATCTATGCCGATGATTCAAGACAATAAATAACCTTTCCACAATCTCAAACGAAACCAAAAACCTAAAAGCCCTTAGTACATAATGTCTGTAGTAAGAAGTAGTAGTTGAAAAATTAAAGTTTCTTTTTCCAGAAAATTTGACCATTTCCTTAGACAAATTTTGTCGATTCCCAGGGAGGAAAATATATAGCTCTCAAGTGGTGGTTTGATGGTAAAAAACTTAGGATTTAATTATCAAGACCTGAGTTCGAGTACATGAGATATATTTCTTGTAAGAGCCTGAACAGTCGAGGATTTTACCTCTGCTTAAGTCTGGGCCGGATAGCTTGGCAATAGGATTTCCAATGTTACAAAAAAATATATATATATTGAGGAAGGAAGATCAATATTAGCATAACCACTCTCAACTTCATTCCCCTCTTCTGTGATCATGTATTATTCAAC
>SKCR01047878.1:0-40054 GCA_019454045.1 Zanthoxylum bungeanum | reverse complement strand
TCGAATGGACTATTAAATAGACCTGATGAAGGTCTATAAGGCACAGTCGAATGAACCTAATAAATATCTATGAGAATCTTCATACTACAAGACCTGATTAAGGTAACGAGACTACTGTCGAATGGACTATCAAATAGACCTGATGAAGGTCCATAAGGCACAGTCGAATGAACCTAATGAATATCTATGAGAATCTTCATACTACAAGACCTGATTAAGGTCACGAGACTACTGTCAAATGGACTATCAAATAGACCTGATGAAGGTCCATAAGGCACAGTCGAATGAACCTAATGAATATCTTTGAGAATCTTCATACTACAAAACCTGATGAAGGTCACGAGACTACTGTCGAATGGACTTTATGAAAGTCCAAAGAATTCATCATTCACTCTCCTAGACCTGATGAAGGTCCATGAGACTATGGTAGAATGAACTTAGAGAATATCTGTCAAGGTCATCACTCTTCACACTTCTACAATACTACTGTCGAATGAAATTTGTCGAATGGGCCTGATGAAGGTCCAATAGAATATGGAGATAAACTTGATTAAAGCCTCAATGTCACCTCCATTCTACGAGACTACGGTCGAATGGACTTGATGGAAGTCCAATGAGGTCATTACTCACTATCATAGACTTGATAAAGGTCCAAGAGATAAAGGTAGAAAAGACTTTGAAAAATATCTATCAAGGTCGTCACTCTTCACACTTCTACGATACTACCATCGACTGGACTTATCGAATGAAGTTGAGGAAGGTCCACGAAGCTACGGTCGAATGAACCTGATGATTATCTATGAGAATATTCATTCTCATATACCTGATGAAAGTCCAAGAAGCTATGGTCGACTGAACTTGATGTAAGTCCAAGTGAATCTTCATTCTACTAGACCTGATGAAGGTCCAAGAAGCTATGGTCGACTGAACTTGATGTAAGTCCAAGTGAATCTTCATTCTACTAGACCTGATGAAGGTCCAAGAAGCTATGGTCGACTGAACTTGATGAAATGACTAAATGAATCTTCATTCTACATATTCATGATACTACTGTCGAATGGAATTGACAAAGGTCCATGAGACACGGTCGTATGAAACTAATGCATGTTTATGAGAATCACCACTCTACTAAACTTGATAAAGATTGGTTGACTGAACCTGATAGAGGTTCAAGAGAATTTCATACTACCTAACTTGATAAAGGTTGGTTGATTGGACCTAAAGGAGGTCCAAGAAAATTTTTCATTCTACTAGGCATGATAAAAGATTCCCTATGTAGTGTGGAGTTGGCAATATTAAATCAACGTAGCATGGAGATGATGACTAACCTTTCATGTGATGAAATTCCATATGTGTTGTCTCGAAAGGGTGACTATCATTCGATGTCTTCCAAGCCTTCATGTAATGTCGTATGAACCATATTTCTAATGTCTGAGCTTCATTCTTGTAGTGTCGTATGGGCCTCTGACTTGTGTCAGACATTCTTAAGTGGTGTAGCATACAATTTTATTGTTTAGCTTTGATTTCATGCTACAAAAGTGAGATTCAGTTGTGAGTGAATGATAGCTTATTCTTTCACACTTCTCTGTCTCCTTCACGTGAGAGATTGGTCCATACACCATACCAGCAGTCGCATATGGTCTTATGGGCTCATTGGATATTGGTTGCTTGGGTTTTTGGCCTCGCCTGGTGTGTGGGAGTATCGTGGCCCTTGTGCATGTGAAAGAGCTCCTTTTATGCATGGTATCCATGATGGCATGTGGGCTTTTTCAAGTGAGTCACTCATCATTTCCATGTGGTGTGGGGCTTCATTTGTTTTTGGGTAATGAATCATTTATTTAACTCAACTTTTTCAGCTTGGGGCAGTTGGCCTCAATTTATTTCAATTTTTGTCGCTTGTGAACTTCCCTTTGTCGAGTGGACTTCTTGGATTTTTGATTCATCAGCTTTCTTGTAAGACCTCATGCTCGGTTCGACAGATTGTTGTGTGGGCTGACGTGTGGCAACTTTGAAATTGCCGAGTGAGTGGGGGCTCTCTTTACGTGCTCCACACTTGTTTCAAAATTTTATTTTTTTTATGTACGTGGGGAAATGTTTCTCTCTCCCTGGAACATGTTTTTACTTTTTCTTTCGTAATTTGTTAAATGTGCCATGCTCGAGTGTCGTGTATAGTAGCTTATGTGTGCCATAGCATGTTGTGTTTTGGAAGCTAGTGTAAGGCTTTGTAGATGGCTTTTCATTTGGAAGCTAGTGCAAGGCTTTTATATATGGCTTTTCATTTGGAAGCTAGTGCATGGATTTAGTATATGGCTTTTCACTTGGAAGCTAGTGCATGGATTAGTATATGGCTTTTCACTTGGAAGCTAGTGCATGGCTTTAGTATATGTGGCTTGGGTGCATATATGTTTGTTCACGTGGCTTGAGTATATAGCATAATGTTTTGTTTTGTTATTTTTTTATAATAAGTATTGTATGCTCTTTTTTTTTAGCTTTATTGAGTGGTAGCGTGGCGATACGTTTGTAACAAGAATAATGCCTTGTCGAATGGGATTGGCTTAGCTTTGTGCATGTCACCTAGAATTTTTAGTCTGGAGATTTGATGACTTCTCACCTTAAATCAAGTCAGTAACTCAATTCTTATGCCATGTCGTCTGAGCCGAAGACAGGTCCTCTTGTGAGATTATGTCATACTTGAAAGATGTTTTGATGTCTTCTGAGATTGTTGGAATCTGATGAATGTTGTTCTATGTAGTCCAAAAAGAACAAGTATCTTCATATATCAAATGAGGAATATGAGAGTTCACGATCTTTGAGGTAACTATTTTCTTATAAATTATCATAACTCATTCCTATCAGATTGTCCCCAGCCCACTGGTCCTGATGAAGATCCTAAAGAAGTCTCCACTCAATTAGACCTGATGGAGGATTGTCGCTTGAATGCTTCCAAAAGATTGGATTGAATAGCATGGTTGTAGCCTCACGCCTTTGGGAGGTTGAAGAAGTCTGTTGAATTAATATTGGAGCTCCTTATAGTTAGATTTTCATCTTCCCATGTTCTTGTAGAGCGGTTAATTGTGCGGCCATGTGATCTTGAATTTGGTTGTTGTTTGAAGCCATGAATAGTTGTGTTTTAGGAATCGTAGGCTGAGATAACTTTGTCTGCTATGAATCGTTAAGGCCCCACGGTGGGCGCCAAATTGTGGATGCTGGATTTCACCCGAGGTCCACAATCAGAATTTGTAGGTTGGGGGCATTAGCGATCCTGCAAGACAAAGGTAGAGTGAGCGGGAGTAGACTACCCACCGGTGTGGTGGGTGCCGGGGGCACTCCGACGCCCAAGTCAGAAGTATGAAATGGGTAGTAAATATGTAAAATATGAAAACAAGGTTTGAAGTTACCTTGACCTCTCTGGGTGGCCGTGAGGACGGTGATATGTGTCTGTGGGAGTGGGGGGCTCAGAGAGCTTGTGTCAGAGAGCGTAAGCTCGTAAGAGAGCCCTCCAAAGAGTTGAGAATCTCTTCCCTTTTATAGATTGAAGGAAGTCACTTTACAGTTGGAATATAAGTTGTACATGTGATGGTGGGATCTACAATGTGCTGAAGTCTCTGATGATAGGACTCACAACATGTTCAATACTATATTTCGATAATGAAGAATCTTAGCATGTGAATTTATGCTTCACGCTAGACAAAACGAGGGAAGAGTGGTTGATGAGTTATCCATAAGCATGTGGCGTGATTATAATTCAATAATGCTAGGTTTTATGGGTTTGATTTTACACTCTTGGGCCTTACTTACTGTAGGGTTTTGAACTGTAAAGACGATTTTACCCTTAGCCCAAATTTGGCCCATACAACTTTTTGTATGGATAGAATTGTTTTCCTTGGATTTGTTGTGAGTGCAGATGGCATCGAGGTAGATTTGGAAAAGGTGAAGGCAATTCAGGAATGGCCAACACCAACAACAGTGACAGAAGTCAGAAGCTTCCATGGATTAGCAAGCTTCTATCGTAGATTTGTTAAATACTTCAGTAGTATTGCAGCACCACTGACTGAAGTAGTGAAAAAAATTGTTGGCTTCAAATGGGAAGAAGAGTAGAAGCGTGCATTCCAAGATCTTAAAATGAAGTTGTGCAATGCACCAGTTTTGGCGTTACCCAACTTTGAGAAGACATTTGAGATTGAGTGTGACGCATCCGGGATAGGCATTGGAGCGGTTCTTATGCAAGAAAAATGACAAATTGCCTACTTTAGGGAGAAGCTTAATGAAGCAGTTTTGAGATACCCCGCATATGAGAATGAGTTGTATGCACTAGTGAGAGCCCTTGAGACTTGGCAGCATTATTTGTGGCCTTGAGAGTTTGTGATCCACACAGATCATGAATCATTGAAGCATCTGAAGGGCCAAGGTAAGTTGAACAAACGACACGCAAAATGGTTAGAGTTTGTTGAGACATTTCCATATGTAATCCGCTACAAACAATGTAAGGAAAATATCGCCGCCGATGCACTATCGCGAAGGTACAGATTCGATGTCGAATCCTTTTCATGAGGGAGGGGATGACATGATCCAGGCCGACAACAAAGCAAAAGACCCATTACAAGTACCAAAAGGGCCAATTATGAGGCAGAGGACCAAAAGACTCAGAGAAGCAGTGGCGGGATTAGTTCCGAGTTTTATGACCGATTGCAACAAACAAAAAGAGACGCATGTGGGCTTCAATAGAGAGGGCCCAAAGCCACTTCACTTAGCCCAAATCAGTTTTGAATGAAGCTTCACAGGCCTTTGAAGACTTGAAGACTTTGGTATTTTTGTAATTTAGCCTTTATGGGCATTGTTGTCTTTATGCCTTTAGGGTTTCTCTTTGTAACACTATTTAAGCTTTCTTTCTTTTTCATTTTGAAAACAATCAACCAAATTTGTAAACATAAAAGCTTAAAGCTTTGGCTTTCATTTTGAAAACAATCAACGAAATTTGTAAACACAAAAGCTTAAAGCTTTGGCTATGGCCGAATTATTGTAAAGGAGGGATTCCCCTTTTCAAGTTAAAATCGACTTATCTAAGTTTAGCAAGCTTTGTGGCGTCTCTATTGCTAGCAAAACACTACAAGGAATCTTCTTAAAGGTTCTCAATGATAAGTTCTCTGTGGATCTTCTTTGTGGCCTTGGAAGGATTTTGTTCCTACAAAATCAAATTCGCGGTTCTTGAGGTTTTGTCCGTTGTTTGGGGTTTGCTTGGATTTCGAATCCAAGTGTGTTTCTTGTCAATTAGGATACAAAATTTATATTTTAAGGAATACGAAATTAAAAAGTGAGCAAAAAAGAACATGAAATTTATAAAATGATTTTCGGAGTGTTTTAGATTTTTTTTTTTTTTTCCAAATTTAAGAAACCAATAGAATGTAGTAGCATTTTAATCAAATCAAAGGAATATCAATAAATTTTTTGAAGGAAATGGGAAGAGATATGATGAAACAAGCCTAAAGCCCAATACAATTAAAAAAATTGGCCCAAAATTGACCGTTATGGACCAAAAGGTAAATTATGTTCAATTTCTCATTATGGGCTCGGTGGCTTCGAATTTATAAGCAAATAAAAAAAATAAAGCGAATTGATAATGAGGAGAGAGATGGCGGCAACTAGCAGCGAAGAAATGGAATTACTACTATCCAATTTTCAATCAGATAGATCTACTTGGTAACTTTTCATATAAATTTCCTACATTTTCTCGGCAACCAAATAAGTAATCATTTCCATCAAAGTCAGGATTTCAAAAACGCCATTTCAGAAATTCAATTGTGTTAGTTCCATGTGTGTTGGCAATTTCCGTAACAAAACAAGTTCAATTGAATTATAATGAATCTGGAACATCTCAGAGCAATTGGACAAGTATTTAGACAACATCAAATAGAGATATCAAAACGGTGTTTACTCTTTTGAACATTCTAGAAGATTTAAAGTTTCAGTTGACGTGAGATCAGTTTCATTGGAAAGTATACTCGAAGACGATCGCGTACATATAAAGAACTCATGATTTGGCCAACAGATGAGAAATTTACAAGTATTTTACGTTGCACATCAAAATCAGTCTGTGCTGTGCGTTCGAATGACGTTCGTCTGAGCGTTCAAACGTCCGGAGGCAGAAACTTTGCGTTTGAGGGGCATTTGAACGCCCGTGCGTAAGTAGGTTATTTTGAACGTGTTTTTAAGTCAGATTTGTACTAGGAAACCCTTACCTTTATCATATATATAAAAATAAACTTAGAGTCACATTCACAAGTGTTGACAACATATTATTCTGGGTCTCAAATCTTCTTAGCTTTTCAACCTTCTTAGTAATCCACCTTGAAGACTTTGTTGTTTACATGTCTTATTTGTTTTAGTGAGATTCTTCTTTGATTGACCATCAACACAAATACAGCCTAATCCAATTTCCTAAGCCTTCAGAGTTCTCAAGGAGGAAGATTGGTAGTCGGAGTTTCGGCGTTGCGTACCGTACTTGCAGAGTTGATCCACTTATAGACTTCAGAGGTTCTGAAGAAGGTCGTTGGTTGTGGGCTCAGGAGTTCTTCGGGTTATTACAGTTTTGAGGTATTAGAGTCGGCGTAGTTGCTGCCATAGATCTTATGTCATCACTGTAAAGTTTTCTCATTATAGTGGATTTTGGCTGGTAGTTTATATACCCGGAGTGGTTTTTTACTCGCACGAGTTTTCCATTTCATCAATAAAATTACTTGTGTTGATTTTATTTTACTACATTGTTTTATTTATGTTGATTCATAATTGTTAAAATTAAGGGTGCGTGTTGTGAATCAATAGAAATAATAATTCAAACTTATCTTAATTTATTGTGTATTATTTCATATAGGGTCACAACCTAAGACTAAATTCGAATTTTCAAATTGCATACTGAAGTTATGAAACTAGAAGCTCACTAAATCACTTGCAACAGAATCAAACAAGTGTTTTTTTTTTTTTTAATCTTAAGTTTGCATCCAAATAAAATAAATTCATTCAAATCATAATAATTTTTTTTGTCGAGCATTTTCAAAGAATATACATTATGGAATTAACACGTAACTTGGACATATATAACTCATGTCTTGAAAATCGGACAGGATTGTTCGGTTGAACTGGCCGAATTAGGAACCGACTTTGAATCCGGTTTGGTTAAACTCAAAATATAATATCTTTAAAAATCAGTCAAAATCGTGAACCAGACAGGATCGGTTCTCAATTTTTTTTTAAACCAAAAATTAAAATTTTTATAATTTTTAATTAATTAAAATTATTTATGAAGTAATCCGACTTTATCAGTTCAACCGGAATAATTCAACCAATCGAATCAACGAATCATTGAACTTTTTAGATCATTGATTTGATAACTGCAATCGATTATGAAAACATTGAATACAACTATATATACCCATGTAACTATGATGACCCGGCCCAACTAAACTTAAGAATTGGACCGGGTCAGAAAAATAGTAGAGGGATGACCTACTACATCTTATTTTAGACATATCTCTTGATGATGACTCACTTTTAGTTTCGGAAGGATAAAATCAGTAAATAAATTATTTTTATAAATTGACTAATTTAGACTATTTCTATAATTCCATTTGATTCTTCCTTCGTTTTCTTGAATTTTCCCAAAAATTTCTTTAATTTTCCGAACAATGAGAAGTAGGGGTGGCAAAACGAATCAACGAATCGAATTTATATCAAATCCTAAACGAATCGAATCAAAATGTGATGGATTCGTATTCGATTCGTTTATTTAACGAATCCTAATATCATGATTCGTATTCGATTCGTTTATTAAACTAATCGAATACGAATATTCGTTTAGTCAATGATATTATTTAATATTATAATTTATCACACTTGATTTATATTAATTCTTCATAAATATATACATATGAAATATGTAATTAATATATTTACTAAAAATACCTCATCAAATATCGAAAATATTACTTTTTTTTAATGATAATTAACTATAATTTCTCGAATCTTAATTGAAAATTAACAAGAACTAGTAAATAAAAATAATAAAACGAATCCTAAACGAATAAACAAATCGGTGAGCTTAAATTCGTATTCAATTCGTTTAATAAACGAATCGAATCGAATCGACCCATTTATTAAACGAATCCATTTTTTCAAACTCGTATTCGCTTTAAAACGAATCGAGTCGAACGAATAAACGAATCCTGATCCAAATTGCCACCCTTAAGGAGAAGTAGTTAGCTTCTAAAGCACATACGAAACAAAAACACAACAAAAACGACCTAGTTTTAATTGTTCGTTCTTTTCTGGGAAGAATTTTTTAATGAAATAATAAAAGAAGAAAAGTAAGAAGCAGCCCATCCCCACCATCTGAGTTGCAATGATGACATTAACAGTGGGAGTGGGGGTACTTTAAAGGATTCATTCACAGATCATGCTCTGTGTTTATTCCCCATGCAAAACATAAAACGATAACAAAAGCAGATAAATAAATATAAATATATAAAATTGTGTTGAAAACGATATGATTAAAGGGGAAAAGATGTCTCAATAAACGTGATTTGGTGGTGTATGGTTCAAGATCTCATCTAGAGATTTTGGTTCGGATTCAGGGAGTGCGTTTCTTATAAAAATCTGGGATAACCAGGAATTTTATCTGCTTTACTTAAGTTTATAATGAATAATTTGACGGTGGTATTTTCAAGGATTAAAAAAAAAAAAAAAGTGTAAAGGTGTGTGAAAATAGAATCTAGTACTATCTCTTGGTACAAGTGATGATGGGTTTTGCACTGGCAAAGAGAATCCATGCTGCCTGCTTCAAAAGATGAGCCACAGAGCAAAGCCATATTGCTGATACATCAAGAATGTGAGATTATCATTTTTTTTTTTTCAATTTCTTTTGGAATCTTATCTTCTGGGTTCATGCGTTTTCATATTTTTTGTTATATAGTTTGAGGGGCCAGATTGAAGATTTTTTTCATTAAGTCCGGCTTAATTATAGGGGTGATAATTTGAGTCAGAATTCGTTTATTCGTTCAATTCGATTCGCTTTAAAGTGAATACGAGTTTGAAAAAATGGTTTCGTTTAATAAATGAGTCAATTCAATTCGATTCGATTCGTTTATTAAACGAATCGAATACAAAATTAAGCTCATTTTATTCGTTTAGGATTCGTTTTATTATTTTCTTTTATTAGTTATTGTTATTTTTCAATTAAGATTTGAGAAATTATGGCTAATTATCTAGAAAAAAAATAATATTCTCGATATTTGGTGAAATATTTTTAATAAATATATTAATTACATATTTTATATGTATATATTTATGATGAATTGATGTAAATCAATTATGGTAAATTATGATATTAAATAATATCATGACTAAACGAATATCCGTGATATTATGATTCGTTTAATAAACGAATCGAATACGAATCCATCACATTTCGATTCGATTCATTTAGGATTCGATACAAATTCAATTAGTTGATTCGTTTTGTCATCCCTACTTAATTATAAATAAGATAAAGGGCATTTGGATCCTTAACACGTTTTTGAAAAATGACATAAATTTTCTTAATGTTTAAAAAAAAAAAAGACGTTTAGCCCTTATTTCCTAATATATTTTGTTTATTTTAATGGCCAAATAGTTAATATTTTTCATTTATATGTGAAAAAATATATATAATAATATAATAAATTATTTTGTTTTCATCAAAAGTAATAAAATTTAATAATGAATAAAGATACTCGTGTCTTTTTAAAAATATTATTAAGTTTTATACATAACTCGGTCTAGCCTGTGATAAATACATAATTTATCCATTCGTATTTATCTTATAATAAATTAATGTCTATTTTAATATAAATGAATGAATTATATCTTTAATTAAGAAAATATAAAACTGAGGGTGTTCTTTTCTTTCGGCATTTTCTCACACTTCCCTTTCAATTTTTTGTTCATAAGCAATTTTATATATATGTCAATATTCATATAAAATTAATTCGTCGTTTTCCATTAAATAGGTTTCAAATTCATTACTAAAATGATTACATTATTGGATCATTTATTAATTGTTACAGTATAAAAAAAAAAAAAAAAACATAAAAGAAGAAGCTAGTGTGGTTACTTCATCAAAAGCTAAGATCTCGATAACACTATCTAAAATCAAATGAATTAATACTGTACGTATAACAATCTTTATTTTATATTTTATTTTCTCGTGCCATGAAATTTTGCTCTCTAATTGGATATTATCCTCTTTGGTGGCTCTAGATTAGAAATGGTAAAATATTGAGTCGGATTCTGGCTTTAGAATTAGGAAAATTATTTTCGGAAAAAAACTGATTTATTAAATTTTTTAGTAATTAAAAAGAGAAAAAAAATCAGAATTAAATGTTTTTAATTATTTTTTAGATTGAACCTTAAAATTTTAGTTATAAATATATATATTTAGAATTAAAAATTTATTTGTTTAATTAAAAAATATTTTTTATTAATCAAAACCGGACATGATCGAGTTGGGTTTTTATGCTATCCCTATTTAAGGGGTTAATCTTCAAAGCCTTGGCTCCAGCTGGGAGTGGGGCTATATGATACCTATGTAAAACCCGATTTTACTAATAAAATGTTGTCTTTATCTCTTATTAATTAAGAGAAATTATCACTTAAAAATATATTTACAATATCTTTCCAGAGCGATAGCATATTTATATATCAAATGTCCTTTATATTCCTTTGTATAGATCTAAGTGGGATATTCTTGTTTCTAAGAGAATAAACTTGGCTAAGAGAATTGAGAGCCCCACTAGGCCATAAAGATAGAAATGTGACATGCAGCAGATACTGAAAAAAATAAAATAAAATTTTGATTCGATTCTTTTGGGCATGATTTAAATAATAATGATATATTTTTACAGAATAAAAGACCTGTAAAATATGTAAAAAATGAAGAAAACTTTTGACTATAATAGTGGAATGTATGTACACTTACTAATTGACACTGTTATTTTTAAAATACGAGTAAATTCCAAAAGCTTCAAACTAACTGACATTTGTAAAAGATTAAAAAAGTGAATATTAGGTACTATTACATAACTTAAAACTCGTATTTTATGTTTCTTCTCCAAAATGTTAGGGTCCAAAGTCATTTTTTAGTTTTCATATTTTCTTTTTTATCTTAGGATTTTTTGACTTTGACATTTAATGTGATCTGGAATAGTTTTATGCAAATGCGAAGTAAAAAATTTTAAAAATTTATCTTAATATAAAGGATTTGGAGTTGGTGTTGAGTTGAACTTTATACTTAGTTAGTTTTATACCAATTATAATTAGTAGTTATTAAATAAGAATTTATATGTTATTGAATTTTAACAGTTAATTACTACTCATACACGCATATAGAAAATTATAAAACTGAAAATGCTTTCTGAAAAATATTTTCAGACAATAACTAAATATCGAAAAATGTTTTCCTTTCCGAAAAATGATTTTCATGAAAAATATTTTACTCACATAAATTATTTTACGACAAAACAAACAGACAAAAAAAAAGTAAATGAAAGAAAAATAACAACACCACCTTGATAATTGCTTCAAAGGAAAAACGTATGTTACTAGTTTCACATCATGAATAATTCTTTATTGCCACAATTATATGGATGATGTGTGTAACACCCTGGTAATTCCCGGTTCTCTTGAAGATTTCCAAGTCATGAATGAAATAATACCTGACATTTAATAATATAAGAGTACGTATGAGCTCATGAAAATTTCTAGTTGGACATTCGATAAATTCCTCGAAGTACCGATATGAAGTTTATTATAAGGTTCAATACGAATAGCCATTAGTATTTGGGTCGTAACTTTTTCATAAGATCTCTATTTTTTTTATGAATTTTATATCGTCGGAAAGATAAGATTGAGATCTACAACTTTCGTGTTGGACATATATCCAGATTCGAATTAGAAATAGGTCAATAATGCAACTAAAAATTCGGACGAACAGTACCTACAGACTAAACTGGAGAATTCTTAAAGTTTCAAATATTTTTCATCATTTAACCTTTTGCAAACAGCCCCTAGTATATAAAGAGGCATCACTCTTTTATCCTTCATTTTTTATAGAAGAAAACGTGAGAGAAGGGATGAGTTAGAAGATGCAGAATTTTCCTTCATCTTGTCCACCAAATTTGGGTTGATTCAAGGGCTCAATCACACATGCAAGCTTAGAAGAAAGAAGTGGAAGCTTTGGGAATTATGCTAGTGGAGAGAGAAATGAATTCAAGGTAAGGAAATGTTTGATCCAAATTTGAATTGATAATGTTTTGGTGATTTGGTAATTGATGGGTGTTACTGACTTGAGGTTGATGAGGTTTAGCTAATTATTATGTTGGGAAGTTAATAATCTGAGAAACCCCCAAATTAAGAAAGACATGGATTACATTGGAATCCATGGAATTTAATGTCATAATTTGATGATTTGAGGATTAATGGATTGTGCTTGGGTGATGATAACACGTGTTTTGTTAGAAATTGATTGAGAGTTGAATTTGTTTCTTTTGTTCTAATGTTGAAGTGTTAAAAAAAATACTTGTGTGAAGGTGGTAAGGTTGGTGTTGATGTTGCTTGTTGATTTGTGAAGTAAGATAAGGGTTGTTTTGGTTGTTTGATGAAGGCTTGATACATGTTGAAGTGTATTAGTAGTGCCAAAAAGGAAGGATAAAAAGAGTTTGTATTAAATATAATGTGTATCCACAATGCACACCTAGTGTTCGATAAAATGACGATCTTATAAGATTAAGAAATTAAATAATTTTTATGTATGATAATATGTATTTATTAAGCTGGAAAATCTAGTAATGATGATCAAATTAAATAAAGTTAATAGAGGGATGAAATTGGTATGTTGGACAGTGAGTTTAATGAAGTCACATTCTGGACAAGTTGTGAATATTTACTTATAAGTCAAGTTTGTGGTGTCTGATTGATGAAGCGAAAGTTGCTGGATAAACTATACACATAGAGGAGTAACATATCCAAAATTTAGAATTTTTGGACTTAAGATGAGACCAGACAGAATTTTTGAAGTCGGGTAATCCGCTGCCCTTGTGCCCAGTTTTTCCAGTTGTACACCCCCTAAACTTCAGTCCATAACTTGAGTTTCTGGTATCGGAATTGAGAACCGTAAAAATCTACATAAATTAGATACATTATGGACCATTCTAGTAAAACAGCTTCAGATTCATCCTCAATTAATCACAGTGAATTTTCAAAGTTAGACATCAAGCAATGAATTTTCTAGCGATTAGTGAAATATAAGTTTCCACTATCGCATTTGTACAACTTCAAATCTAAGCCTGTAAAATTCATAGATACCATAGATATCTCCAATACTCCAGTAGATTAAATGTCCATGCATTGCATTTTCTTTCATGTGATATGAAAATATTTTTGAGTTATAAAGAAAGAAAACTAATGTTGTTTTGACTTTAGATCGACGTCTGAACACTCGGAAGTCACCTACATCACATACCACATCTGAATTGCCATAGCACTGTGAGTGGATATTTTTCTCTTAACTGGGTGTATTTATTTCAGAATTTTAATTGTGTTTTCATATTACAATTTTGCAAATCTTGATTTGATTAATTTATACTTGAAATTATTGATTTGAAACGAGTTGGAAATTATGATTTAAGTTTTTGATAAAGCTTGGGTTCAGATTAATGTTTTGATGATGAAAATGATTTTAAAGGTATGATTTTATGATTTTAGTGGCATGGAGGAAAAACCCACCTCAAATGTAACTTGATACAGATATGAAATTGACGGATATCGATAACCAATCCGGATATAGACGTGTGCACAAGAGATACATGACTAGGGACGACAGATGCCTCTAGATTCATGAGTATTGGGCTAGTGGGATAGCGAGGCCCCTAGACCCGGATTTCAGAGACAGATTGGTGGCACTGATAACACCACTGTTTACTGGCTTAGTGGCTTGGGGGATTGTGCGTACAACGCCCCAAGACTACAAGATTATTGTACAGATTGAATGATGATTTTACATATGGTTTTTTGATTGATTTTCACAAAGATTTTGAAAAGAAAATCATGACTTATATCTTATGGATTCAAAGATAGACTTTTGAGACATTATTCTTTAAAGAGAATGGTTTCATAAAGGAGTTCTCAAGAGAACTCACAATTTAGAGAGATTCCAGAAAATGTTTTCAGAACAAAAAAGTTTGTTACTTGAGATGATTTGGGTTTTAGAACCATGAGTTTTCAAAAAGGATTTCAATTCTTTTTTTAAAAAAAAAAAAATTATCCATTCACTAGGTCGTTCAAACGATCTAACCCTTCACTCCTAGTGTTTCTGTATTGCAGGTACACATGGAGGATGAACTCGAGAGGATGGATACTGTTGGTAGTCACTTGGGTGTCATGTCCACCAGATTGAGTACATAAATCAGCATAGTCCGTTTCAAGTAAAAATGTAATGTACTAATGAGTACATTGTAGAGTATCTGTATTTGTGTGTGTCCATTATCAGAATTGTAATGTAATGTACTAATGAGTACATTGTGTTTTATATTTGAGATGCATGTTATTGATTATTGAGTTGGGCAATGGACCCATTTGCATGAGTTATGCCTGTAATGAGGTTAACACCCACAATTAGAGGCTCATGGGGATATGGTGGTTTATTCCCTGCCGGTAGCATCTCTAGTTAGGGGATGTTACAAAGATGGTATCAGAGCATGGTCTAGGGAGTCAGTGACTGCAGTAGGTAGAGTGTAGGGGTTTTGTATGTGTGGTATGTCCGGGATGCCCGTATGTAATGAACTACCTCTCCAGTATCCGATTCTCGTGTACATCCTTCAGTCATATAGACAGGTTAGTAAATTTTCCCAAGCTATTTGAATATTCTTCTTTATGAAAGCAACAATACACTCTATCCAAGTTGAGAATTTTTCCGTAGTTATCCTAACTTATTACCAGGAGTATAGCCGAGTTATGAGACTAAATAGTGAACTTAATGGAGTGAGATGAGAAATCTATAAGGAAGTAAATAATGATGCGCATATACTTAAAGCAATTGAAGACAATAAGGAATAGAGATACATAGTGAGATAATAAGAGGTGTCATAACTTAAAAGAGTAAAAGAAACGTGATAAACCTGAGCGAGAGTAAAATATCGAGTAGGCCTAAGTAAGGTTTATTCCCTTCTTGTAATAATTCTTTTGTTATCAGAAACTCTTTCAAGCCGATCCAATAACTTTTCAGCATCACGTAATTATATGATAATTTCCTGAATAACGAGGGGCAGTTAGAAGAAACAAGAAGTAAGTAATCAAGATTAATTGTAGGAGAACTTGAGATATGAAAAAGGGACATAGAGATTTTAAACATTCCAATCAGACTCGTAAGCACATAAAATGAATGACATAAGGAAAATTGATTAGATATCTTTGTTAAGAAATCTGATTTAGATTGGGTCTAAGTAATCTAGATATAAAATCCCTCGATGATTCCAGTAAGAGAACTGTTTGACGGAGTTCATTTCACACATGTCTTATGCAAGCAATAGACACTGTCAGGGCACAGAATACCAGAACCAGGACAAGGATGACGATATATGTTGGGACATAAGATGTTTGTCCCAACCTTTCCTAATATATAACTAGAAATAATTGTAAAGAAACTGATGTAGACCCCAACAGGGTAAATGATAAATCTTTTTTTTAGTGTCTTTACTATAGACAGTGTGTAATCAATTAACTAGATTATCGTTCAAGCTTGGGTAATAATAGCATTGTGCATCCTCACATCCTTATGGAATGTATATAGATACCCCCCAACTTCGATACCAATAAGGAATTGAACAAGTAAATGAGTGTACCTAACAGGATAGGCGGTTCACGAGACAATAGAATAGTTGAACCGAAGAAATCTAAGAGAATTTAGATCAGAATTGTAAGATGATAATATTATGTAAGGAATGAAAATGTTTGAATTCACAATAAACCAGGTTAAGTTTAAAGTAATAACCTTATGCATTATGAGAAGCAGGGCCATAAGTTGGATAAAAGTTCAAAAAGGGGTAAAGAAGTCAAAGAAAGTAATTATCAAGATATTGGGTAATCGACTTACAAAGAGTTTCCATGATATCAGTATAGAGGAATAGTAAAATATTAATACCAAATCAAAAATGAGTGTATTGGTATTTAAGGAAGACATGAATATTTAAAGAGATACTCAATAAATGACAATATAACCAATAGTAGAAATGAATTTCGATTATAGTTGGAAGAAGTAATTTGGACAGTTTCAAGCAGAAATACAGTAATGTGAGAGTCAATATTTGATAAGGAAATAAGGGAATCTTAGATTCATAAGTAACTAGCATGTACAACTACAACTGGTAGTTAAGGAAATCACCACAAATGGTCTTGATGTGAGCTGCTAGTGTCAATCATATGTCCACCAATTACATCTAAAAATTATGAGATGTTAATAATTGAAAAAATACAAATGTGCAATATGCAAGACAACTGTTTCGTCTGAAAGGGCAACCATTAGAAAAGGGACTTGAGACAGACTACGTAAAAATCCATCCTCTTCAGAGATTTCTGGTATCGAAGAGAATATTTTGCAGGCCCACACACCTTTGCTTTACATCTTATCACCACAACAATTGTTACCCTTTTAATTCAAGCATGAATATTGTGGAAGTGTCTTTTTATGAAGAAATTATTGTTACATTTCCCTATAAAGAGACGTATGGATTCTTAGTGAATGCTCAAGAAATTTCTTCCATGGCATCTTCCTCTGTTAATCTTAACCTCTGCCGAAGGGCTGCCAAAGCTAAAGGGATATATCAAAAACTTTGAAAATGGCCAGTCATCGATCGAGCAGTCATAGATTCCAAATATGTTCGAGATCTTTGGAGGGATATTTACAATTGCCTATATACAACTCCATCCACCATGTTTCCTAGAGAGATTGCAATGGATATCGTGAACTGAATCCCTAATAACTTTATGAGGTGGTGGATATCGTGAACTGAATCCCTAATAACTTTATGAGGTGGTGTTTTATTCTTTGAACTATTTGGAATGGAAAAACAGATGGTTTAATTCAGTACAAAATAATTATGTAATTGTTCATTGTGGATATCACAGATATCATTCCACAGTTTTCATAAACAGCCCGAATTCTTTGACCATTGCCAGTGGAGTCTGGGCACTTTATTTGAACTTGGGTTCTTGAATGGATTTATTATTGGGCCAAGTCTAATTCATTATAATAATCCTGGTATCTTAGAATCCAACCTTTGCGAGCTTTCCCCCCATTCGTCAGTAATATTTTGCATCGATGGTATAAACACCAAAAGTATTACTGTCTGGATCGAAACCATTACCCCAACATGGACAAATGACTATTCGTACGTTTTCCACCCCATTCATCTGATTAAAATCATACCATCACACCAGCTCACTAATTGGAGACTTACAAATTGGCCATCAAAATCAAAACATAGATCATATTAGGGATATAAGGATTTTTCAGAAGAGATTACCTTTCTTCATACATGTGATCTTAGAGCTCTCTCTACAGACTCAATCCGTTGAAGTTTAGAGAGTAATATTGTTGAAAGATACTGACAACTCTTCACTACTATTGAATAGTCATTAAGGAATGTCATCCAAGGCTACAACAAAATCAAGTTTCCTGATAGTCTCCAATCGTGAATCATCATCGATGACATTCCTATGTCTCGTAGTGCCCAAAATCAATGGGAAGATCATCAATATGAAGATGATCATGTTCTTGCCTTATAACCAAATTATTATATCCCCTGATGTAACCTTCACTGTTATATTTTGTTTCTTTGTGGATGTTATTGTCTATATTTGTTTGTACTTAAAGTCTGAATTAATGTAGTTGATATTATTCTTAGATATAGGACATATCCTACCAAGATTCTTGATGTTTTCTTAAGATAATAATGAAGAATTCAGAAATCACAATTAATATAGTCAAACAAGATATTGAGCATATGTTGGAAATGGTGATCGAGCACCATTCACTTTTTGTATGAATATTTGATATTTATGCAATATAATATTTATTTTATCATCATTATTTATTTAAATATATGGTAAAACTCTTATTTTTATTTATATATTGTAAATCTAAGAGTTAGATTACTCTAAGAGTTAGAGATTTCGAGTTTCACTCGGAACCTTATATGAATTTAGTAAAGACCCGAGAGTTAAAACATATGGTGATATAGTTGCAAGAGTTGCAAATGGTGTTGAGAAATATCACGCATTCTCTCCAATATAAATTATTCTTGGTCTAGATATATTGACATGGGTCGGTCATTATATTGGTAAGACTAGTGCATTGTCTATATATGTAATGGACATATGGTTTGTCTCAACAGACTGTGAGCTTAGCGGAAGTTCGTATAGAATTGCAGATATTCATTAGTTGAATGAATATTGAATTAAAAGATGACTAATCGATATTCCATAAAACTGTCAATAGTTATCTTATCTTTTCGAGTTGAGTAGTTATTATGGTCATTTGACTTGAGACACCACGGTGGTCTTGTGAGTGATCCTCTATGCCTGATACCATGCATGTCAGAGACATTTCATGGTCTGACCGCTGGATGTCTGTTAGGTATAGACCGATGCTCACGAAGATCGGTGTGTGTTAATATGGGGATTCGTCAGTCCATATGGTTGGATTATGTTTCCAGATATTTTTCAGAGTATATTCCGGAAATCTTTCGGCCGAAAGTTCGTCGAAGAAATTGTTTATTTGACATTATAAATAATATTGAAAAGAGTTTCACATATATTATTTATTAATGGAATATAGTTTTGAAAAGTTAGTTTATATTGAGTAGATAAGGTTTTGACAGTATAACTATAATCTTACTCAATTGGAAATAGAAATGACGAAGGGATTATACATTAGTGTTTTAACCTCGACTTGTATGGTTTGACGTGTCGTGTTGTTAGTCATGATTTGTAGGTGGACAGGCCTTCATGAAATATGTATACAAGTATATGAGATATATATGTATATATATATATATATATATATGTAACAACCGAACGTGAGCCTAGAGAGTTCCATAATATTAAGTTTACTCATTGAGCACTAGGGCGACTTTTCGTCAAATGTTGACAAAGTATTTTTTGGGTTTTTTAGGATTAAATTGTTTAATCCGATAATTCATGAGATGAATTGAATTAATTAATTTTATATGAAGAGTTGATATAAGTTTATTGTATAATAAATGTAAATTTGATTTACATTAAATTAGTAATTATTTTTGTGAATTAATTTAATTGTTAAATTAATATATAATGTTAATTACTTAGTTATACAAATAAATGTTTTAATTAATTAAAGTAACTAAGTTAATGCAATTGAATATTTTTTAGTTAAAGTAACTAAAATCATTTGAATGTATGGTTAAGTTGCTTTTTGAAACTTGTGATGTAGGGAAAAAATTCCCTTAAACCATGGTTGTTAATTGGTTTGGTTTTGGTTTTCTTAATTAATTTTAATAAAAACAAAAAAAAAAAATATATATATATATATATATATATATATATATATATATATATATATATATATATATATTAAAAGAAAAAGATGCTTCTCTCTTTTACTCCACTGACGAGAGAAATAAATGAACAAATGAAAAGCAATTTTTTTAAGGGGAAGCACATCACTGCCGTTGACAAAAAGAACAAGTTAACAAAAGCAAAAATCCTCTCCCTGGAAAATTAAGCCACTGCCGTGACTTTGAGAGAGTTTTGGGGCTGAGTTTTCTTCATTTTCTTGATAAAAAATTCAAGCCAATAATCTCACCAAAAATTACCCAAACCTTGATTCAAGTTCATAGAATTAATCCTTAAGAGTTAGGGGTTGATTTGTGTTCTTGAAACTTAGATTTTTCCCTAGGGTTTTAAGAGTTAAATTGGGGAAAATCTTGTTGTCATTCTTGAGTGATCAAACCACATTTTGATCACCAAGATTTGTTCATTGAGGAGCTTGATTTGGTGGAGTTTGAAGAAGTTCAAAGTGCTTGGAGGAATTGGAAAAGCCTGGAGGCAAAGTTTCAATCAATTGACAAAGCTTGTTGGTACATTTATCTGTCAATTTATTTGTTCAATTTGTTGAGAAAAATTGTTGTGGAAGTGTTGGATAAATTGGAAGCATGTATGTGAGGATTAGAAGCATTTAAGTGTTGGAAAATTAGTATATAAATGATATGTTAATTTTGAATGCTTGGATTAATTTTTTTCAAGAGTTGGAAAATTATTTTGTATGCTTGAATTAATTTTCAAGGGTTGGAAAATTAATTTTAGTATGTTTGGATTACTTTTAAGTGTTGAAAATAATTTTAGAAGCTTAGATTAATTTGTCTAAGAGTTGATAAATATATTAAAGTGTGTTGAAAAATTTTATTTGGCTTATGGTAATTATTTTAATGCATGTAAAATGTTTTTAGTGCATTAGGAAAATTTTAAGTTGATGGAAAAAATTTTAAACCCACTGTTAAGGACTGCCTGAATAAAAAAAAAAAATTTATTCGTTCGGGATTTGATCTCGGGCGAATTCCGCTGCGCTCGGTTTTGTCCGTTCCTCACACAACAACATAGTATGGATAAAAAAAGATATGAATTAGATGTAATCGACTGAAAAGTCGTAAGAAGCATCAAATTATAATTGATAGCTTACTTAGATAATCGAGTTAGAGAATGTCGAAATAATTATTGGTTTAGAAATAAAGTTCCTTGATGCATTAAGGTGGATGAAGTATGATGGTAAATATAAAATACTTAGCAGAATTTTACAAGATGAAATCGAGAAATTACCTCCCAAAAACTTTAAAACTTAGGTGCGGCGTGTGCCAACGTGGCAAGGGGTATTTTATTGATGGATGTTAAGATAAGACGAGTAGTACGTGTGTATACTAGCCAAATGATTAACGAACATCTATAAGGATTTGAGCTATTAACTTAATACTACAAGGGAATACAAATAATTTTACATTGGTGTAAAATTCATATAAATAGATTGGAGGACAACCTCAGATATGATTTTTGAATCGTGCCATTTAAGGTCCATCAAGATAGTTGAATTGCCTTATGGTTTGATAACAGCTTATGGAAGATTGTCGCGAGGTAGTGCTATATAATTGATAAAGCAGAGTTGGCTATGTGTATATGATTGGTTAGGATTCTATAACTTAGAGAATGGTGTATGAAACCAGAAATTTGAGGTAAGATATTCGATATCTGTAACCCCAACACAAAGTTTAGAAATCAAACTCTTTTGAGGATTCGAGGATGAATCATATTTAAGGGGGGAGACAAATTTAATACCCCGGTAATTCCCGACTCTATCGAATATTTCCAAGTCATGAATGGAATAATACCTGACATTTAATAATGTGAGAGTATGTATGGGCTCATGAAAATTTCTAATTGGACATTCGATAAATTCCTTGAAGTACCGATATGGAATTTATTATAAGGTTCAATAAGAATAACCATTAGTGTTTGGGTCGTAACTTTTTCATATGATCTCCATTTTTTATGAATTTATATCGTCGAAAATCTAAGATTGAGATCTACAACTTTTGTGTTGGATAATTCTCCAGACTTGAATTAGAAATAGGTCAATAATGCAACTCAATATTCGGATGAACAGTACCCACAGACTAAACAGGAGAATTCTTAAAGTTTCAAACATTTTTCATCATTTAACCTTTCGCAAACAGCCCCTAGTATATAAAGAGGGCGTCACTCTTTCATCCTTCATTTTTTATAGAAGAAAACGTGAGAGAAGGGATGAGTTAGAAGATGCAGAATTTTCCTTCATCTTGTCCACCAAATTTGGGTTCATTCAATGGCTCAATCACACATGCAAGCTTAGAAGAAAGAAGTGGAAGCTTTGGGGATTATGCTAGTGGAGAGAGAAATGAATTCAAGGTAAGGAAATATTTGATCCAAACTTGAATTGATAATGTTTTGGTGATTTGGTAATTGATGGGTGTTACTGACTTGAGGTTGGTGAGGTTTAGCAAATTATTGTGTTGGGAAGTTAATAATTTGAGAAACCCTCAAATTAAGAAAACCCTAGACATGGATTACATTGGAATCCATGAAGTTTAATGTTATAATTTGATGATTTGAGGATTAATGGATTGTGCTTGGGTGATGATAACATGTGTTTTGTTAGAAATTGATTGATAGTTGAATTTGTTTCTTTTGTTCTAATGTTGAAGTGTTAAAAAAATACTTGTGTGAAGGTGGTAAGGTTGGTGTTGATGTTGCTTGTTGATTTGTGAAGTAAGATAAGGGCTGTTTTGGTTGTTTGATGAAGGCTTGATACATGTTGAAGTGTATTAGTAGTGCCAAAAAGGAAGTATAAAAAGAGTTTGTATTAAATATAATGTGTATCCACAATGCACACCTAGTGTTCGATAAAATGACGACCTTAATAAGATTAAGAAATTAAATAATTTTTATGTATGATAATATGTATTTATTGAGCTGGAAAATCTAGTAATGATGATCAAAATAAATAAAGTTAATAGAGGGATGAAATTGGTATGTTGGGCGGTGAATTTAATGAAGTCACATTCTGCATAGGTTGTGAATATTTACTTATAAATCAAGTTTGTGGTGTCTGATTGATGAAGTGTAAATTTCTGGGTAAACTATACACATAGGGGAGTACATATCCAAAATTTAGAATTTTTGGACTTAATATGAGACTAGCATGAATTTTTGAAGTCGAGTAATCTGCTGCCCCTGTGCCCAGATTTTCCAATTGCACAGCTCCTGAACTTCATTCCATAACTTGAGTTTTTGGTATCGGAATTGAAAACCGTAAAAATCTACATAAACTAGATACATTATGGACCATTCCAGTAAAACAGCTTCAGATTCATCCCCCAATTAATCACAGTGAATTTTCAAAGTTAGACATCAAGCAATGAATTTTCTAGCGATTAGTGAAATATAAGTTTCCACTACCGCATTTGTACAACTCCAAATATAAGCCCGTAAAATTCATAGATACCATAGATATCTCCAACACTCCAGTAGATTAAGTGTCCATGCATTTCATATTCTTTCATGTGATATGAAAATATTCTGAGTTATAAGGAAAGAAAACTAATGTTGTTTTGACTTTAGATCGATGTCAGAACACTCGGAAGTCACCTACATCGCATACCACATCTGAATTGCCATAGCACTGTGAGTGGATATTGTTCTCTTAACTAAGTGTATTTATTTCATAATTTTAATTGTGTTTTCATATTATAATTTTGCAGATCTTGATTTGATTAATTTATACTTGAAATTATTGATTTCAAGCGAGTTGGAAATTATGATTTAAGTTTTTGATAAAGCTTGACTTCAGATTAATGTTTTGATGATGAAAATGATTTCAAAGGTATGATTTTATGATTTTGGAGGCATGGGGAAAAAACCCACCTCAGATGTAACTTGATATAGATATGGAATTGACGGATATCGGTAACCAATCTGGATATTGACGTGTGCACATGGGATACAAGACTAGAGATGACAGATGCCTCTAGATCATTGGGTATTGAGCTAGTGGGATAGTGAGACCCCTAGACCCGAATTCCAGAGACAGATTGGTGGCACTGATAACACCACTATTTAATGGCTTAGTGGCTTGGGGACTGTGCGTACAACGCCCCAAGACCACGAGATTATTGTACAGATTGACAGATGATTTTACATATGGTTTTGTGAATGATTTTCACAAATGTTTTGAAAAGAACATCATGACTTATATCTTATGGATTCAGAGACAGACTTTTGAGACATGATTCTTTAAAGATAATGGTTTCATAAAAGTTCTCAAGAGAACTCACAATTTAGAGAGATTCCAGAAATATTTTCAGAACAAAAAAGTTTGTTACTTGAGATGATTTGGGTTTTATAACCATGAGTTTTCAAAAAGGATTTCACTTCCATTTTTTTTTTTTTAAAAATATCCACTCACTAGGTCGTTCAAACGATCTAACCCCCCCACTCCCAGTGTTTCTGTATTGCAGGTACACCTGGAGGACGAGCTCGAGAGGATGGATATTGTTGGCAGTCACTTGGGTGTCGGGTCCACTAGGTTAAGTACATAAATCAACATAGTCTGTGTCAAGTAAAAATTGCACATCATACATTGTAAAGTATCTGTCTTTGTGTGTGTCCATTATCAGAATTGCAATGTAATGTACTAATGAGTACATTGTGTTGGATATTTGAGATGCATGTTATTGATTATTGAGTTGGGGAATGGACCCCTTTGCATGAGTTATGCCTGTAATGAGGTTAACAGTGTTGGTCACAGTCAGAGGCTCATGGGGATATGGTGGTCTATTCCCTGCCGGTAGTATCTTCAGTTAGGGGATGTTACAATGTGATATCACTGATCAATAAATATATAATATGTGAAGTTATATTAAATATAATTATAATTTATTTATTTATTATTTTAATATATATGACAAAATATTATTAAATTATTACACGTATAATAAAATTTTTCTATCAACCTATATTCGCCAATTGGGCAGTCACGCGTGTACACATGCCTATTTATATATTAATTCCGATTCCCTGAAAATCCGTTGATATGAACTCATAGAATCTTTGAATTCAACTCCCTCCTGGAAACAAACACACAAAGAGACTTTAGAGTTTACAGGCTCGTGTCTTTATTTCCTCTTTTATCTTCGATGGACGTGATTTAGTGGTGTAAAATTCGGATTCTCGTCTTGAGGTCATGAATTTGAATTCAGAGAGTGAGTTTCTTATAAGAGCCTGTGACAGCCGAAAATTTTATTTATTCCACTTAAGCCCGGAAAGAATGATTTAACGGTGAGATTTCCAACGATTTAAAAAAAAAAATCTTTATTTCCTTTTATAAATTTTATTTCTTTCTTTATTTTGTTTTCACGTTATTGTAGAACAAGAAAAGTATGTATATGCTCAAGCACAATAATACATGGAGAAGAAAATTAAAGGTAGTACAGATAGAGTGAACACATGCCGTTAGTTGGTATTCTTAAATTTGATTTAAAATTAGGATTTTAAATCTAGATAAATTTCATTTTTAATTTATAATAAAACTTATATATTTTTATCATTTATCTTATTTTAACAACTTATCTAAAATCCTATAAATTTTAAAGCAATTCATTACCGCTTCCAGAGAAGATATGTAAACCTAGCTCTTTTACACTACAAGGACAGTGCTAGTTCTCTATTATAAATTGTTTTGTCACCATAATTTTTAATAAATTTTTAACACGTCGCGAAGTTAAAATTAATAACAGAAAAAAATAAATTTTTGAACAATAGATACGATATTTTTCAAAAATAAAATAATTATTTAATTTATAGAATTCTTAATTAATCAATTTGAACGTGAGAATGTTGTCGACGACTGTTTTTCATTCTAAGAATAATTTGGGAAATCAGTCCCTCGAACAAACCTCTATCAGTAGTGAATTTGTTTGGTTAGTAGGGAACCAAAAGAAACTTAGCAAGCAGACAAATAATCACAAAGACAATGATTTATGTGGATTAGCAGAGAGTGACTCAAACCTAAGTCCACGGGACAAAATGAGGGTATCAAATTACTGCTTGGGGTCAAAACCGACCCGAGATGCAAATGGCGTGGTGAGCTAATAAAGAGGTATACAACTCCTTGGGTCTTACACAAGCCCGTTATAAGTCTCTCAAATGATCGGGTACTGACCAACTTTTTCTCTCTCTATCACTAGTTTATAAGCTCTTGCTTTTTTCACAAGTTGTGAGATATGAAAATTGTTATATCTGAATATGTAGTTTCAACCCATTTATATAGGCTTCCAAATTCATTGTTTCACCGCCCATGACGTCAGCTCATGCCACTACCATCATTGTAGTAATAACTCTCCTCAATTACCCACAATTCGGCCAATCAGAATATTCCATTTTCGTTGTCATTACACTGGCTATGGCGGCTCTTGTTAGTGTTCATAGAACATGCCAAGATCGTCTAAGAGTGATTTGTGTGTGAATTAATCGAAGGAAGTTGCGGAAAAACTCACCTTGATCGGATTTAGGATTTCAAAAATTCATTCTTTGTTGGAGCTCCAAGCTTGTTTGTTGAGTTCAAAACTCTCGGGTGAGTTTCCATATCATCTTTCTATGACTCCCAAAGTGCTAGCTTTGTCCAAAAATTGAAACAAAATTTATTCTCCAAGAAGAACAAGAATCGGCAATGGAGGGTAGAGAAGAGAGAGAGAGATGTAAATAGTAATGTCTAACAAAACTAATAATGTTTTCCAAACAAAACTCCCTTTTAATTTTCCAAAAACAAAAGTCAAGTGTGTTGGAAAAAATGCATTAAATGCATCTAACCACTTACATCAACATATGACTAGTGATGTGAGTTAGTGGGTCCCACCACTTTGAATTCAAAATTCAAGTTGAGTCACTCAACACACTTCGGGTTCGGGTTCGTTTAATCCGATTAAACGAATTTTTCAGTTGCAACGTAATTAAATCTAATTTAATTAAATAATAATGCCTAGCAAAATTATTACGGAAGTCGCTTACGAATTATTCTAAATTAATTCGTTCGCTCGAATTAAAATCCAATTTTAATTCCGCATTGAAATGTAATTTCAATTAATTTATCTAATATATTATTTTAGCTCAATTAAATAAATTAAATAGAAAAATCTAATTTCACTATTAAATTTATTTCACCGATTAATTATAAATTAACCGCGTACTCCCTTCTCGACGAATTTAATCCCAGATAAATTCTCGACCATATTAATCCCAGATTAATTATTTCTCTGTTAATTAATCCCAGATTAATTCTTGCCGTAATTAATCCCATATTAATTTTCTCTCTCATAATTAATCACATATTAATTCTGTTCGAGTTAAATTCTCATCGGTGAATCTTCGGGAAGCGACCCAAGAGATCCCTGGATATGTTGGCAGTAAATATGGTCATCGGACTATCCGAACACGTGCGTACCCGATACCACGTTCCTACTGATTTACAAGACATGGTTGGCTTCTAGCAAAGCACCGTGCCTACCCAATTCTCCAGAAATATTCTTCTACGAATACAAGATCTTTGTCAGGCGTAGTATACGTAGTATTGCGTATAACGATCCAGTATCAATATCACATGTAGGCCCAGGGCTGGAATTGTGTCTGCCCCGTACAAAGTATATATCGGATCTCTGGTAACTAGTCTCTATAATCGGATAATCATGACCTAGTCATATTATCCCGATGACTGCAGTACTTAAGAGTACTAGTTCCGTATCCTACGTGATCATCATCTATCATATGACTGAAGTGATACTTCCATCTTGACATCACACCCAATACACTACGATTCTCAGTATACCCAGAAGAGGCGTACACAGAACATGTTAAAGCCCCGGATGACCAAAACCAAAGTATACTGATTGTCGCAAGTATCAGCAATGCAAGTCTCAGGTTAAGACCAAATACAGCTACCCTGATTCGGATTCCCATAGACACATAGTCATACTACTACAATGTGATTCTGAGTAGTCTATCCAGAGCGAAGTTGTTTCCGTACCATCGGTAAACAAAACCTCCTATTACACTTGATGAGTATCTAATACCCAAATATATGAGAACTATGCCGTTACGCTACCATAACACGCACAAGTGTAATACTAGCGCCTATTCCGCATTATCGATGTCTAGTCTCGATAATACTACGACTAGAGATATTAATGATTAAACCTTACGTTGATCAATACTGTCTCATATCTTATTAATCCAGTACTAATCATATGGACTTTTATCATTTATATATCCCGGTAATCCAATTACAAATAATAAAAGAGCAATTTCCTTTGTCACATAGTTAATTTGTACAACAACATCATGTTCTGTACAAATAGTGATGTTATGGGTCATAATTGTCCAACAATCTCCACTTGGCCTATAGCCAATCACTCAAGTGTCCTACACCTGAACTATGTACGGGTAGCTCAAAATTCTGCTGAGAAACAGTTTTCATCAGCGGATTTGCAATGTTATCATCTGATGTGTTTTATTCAATCATCACATCACCATGATGTGTGATCTGACGAATCAGATGAAATAGTCGAAGTATATACTTGGATCGTTGATGAGTCTGTGGTTCCTTAGCATGTGATGTAGCCTAGCTCAGCTGCTAACAGAACTACACCTAATCTAATTAGGATTATATAGATCCAAAATGCTTCTTTTGCTGCCTCAGCTGCAGCAATGTTCCGCTTTTGTTATTTATTCGGCAACAAAATCTTGCTTGGAAGATTTCCAGCTCACTGTTCCGTTATTCAAACTAAATATGTACCCTTATTGCGACTTAAAGTCGTCTTTGTCGGTTTGGAAACTTACAGTGGTGAACCTAGTCACCTCAAGTTCTCCTCTCCCCATATTCCCACAAAACATCCTTAGTTCGTCCAAGATACTTAAGGATGTTCTTTACATCAATCCAGTGACCATCACTTGGATTGGCCTTATAGCGTCTACATATGCTCAAAACATATGAGACATCAGGTCACATACATTTCAAAAACGTACGAGCTCTGGGAGGGTTGTCAGCAGCTTTCTAGATCTATCACAATATATCTTTATTCCTAGAATAAAGCATGTTTCTCCCAGGTATTTCATGGAGAATTTTAATGAAAGCTAAGCTTTCACCGATTATATTATGGGAATGTTATTTCTAAGAAGCAATACATCATCAACTTATAGGACATTCATTGTCAGTGCGCTCCCACTAACCTTCTTATATACACAAGAATTATATTCGTTTTGAATGAAATCATATTCCATTATGATCTCATCAAAAGTTGGTTCCAAGAATGCTATGCTTGCTTCAATCCATAAATGGATCGATTTAACTTGCAAACCTTGTTTGCATGTTCCGGCACGACAAAACCATCAGGATGTTGTAAACATCCTCCAAAAGGTTTCCGTTTAAGGAAAGCGATTTTTGACGTTCAGCTGCCATTTTTCATAAACGAAATATGCAGCACTTGCAAGCATTATCTGAATGGATTTAATAATGGCAACGGGTAAAGGTGTCGTCGTAATCGAAACCATGTTGATGACGATACCATTTCGCTACAAGCCTAGCTTTGTACGTTTGTATGTTGCCATCCATGTTTGTCTTCACCATGAAGACTCATTTGCTACCAATAGGCACAATACCTTCTGGTATATCAACCAGTGTCCAAACATGGTTGGTATACATGGAATCCATTTCGGACTTCATGGCACTTTGCCATATAGCGGAGTCGATACCTCGTATCACTTGTCATATACGTAGTCGGTTCAGTATCCTTAATAAGACTAATGTCTACATGAGGTGAGATCAGAAACCCATACCTCTTAGGTTATTTTCTGACTCTCTCGCGGTTTTTGTATGTATTCGAATATTATTGGTACAGTTTCATCCCTGATGAACTGTTGGTGTTCCGTGAGGAGTCGGTGCCTGGAACAGTATTACTCCGATTTTCATCGAGTTTTACTTTCCTCCCACTTATCACTGCATATAGGATTTCCTCTTAGGAAACCGCATGGAGAGCAACAATTACATTGTTCTCTTGTGAGTTGTATAAGTACTATACTTTGATTTCCCTAGGACAACCTACAAATAAGCACTTATCCGATTTGGGTTCTAGTTTGGTATCATCCAAACATATGCCCAACATTCCCAAATCTTCTGGAATGAGAAACCCGGTTTCTTTCCTGTTCATATCTAATATGAAGTCTGTCTAACAGATTTTCATGGAACCTTATTCAAAATAAGTATTGCACTTTTAATGCGTATTCTAAGAAGGAATTGGTAGCTCAGAGTGACTCATCATTAACCTTACCATGTCCAACATAGTTCGGTTTCTCTGTTTGGACACACCGTCAAATTGAGGTATCCCGGGGGAGAGTCCACTGTGAAAGAATACCATACTTTTTCAAGTAATCTTGAAACTCATATGTTTAAGTATTTTACACTATGGTCCGACTGTAATATTTTTAATACTTTTACTGGTATGTTTTCTTACTTCGTGTCGAAACTCTTTGAATTACTCAAAAGTTCCTGACTTGTGTTTCATAAGATACACATAACCGTAACGCAATGCCACATCTGTAAAGGTTACGAATTATTTATATCTACCTCTAGCCTAGCTAGACATGGGCCCGCTTACGTCACTATGAATGAGGGCTAATAGCACGGTGGCACGTATACATTTACCAATAAAAGGTGATTTAGGCACTTTTCCTTATAAACTAGATTCGCAGACGTTATTTGAATTAGAATCAAATCCGTCCTAGTATCCATTCTTCGAAAGTATGGATATACGAGTCTTGTTTAATGTGTCCCAGACAACAATGCCACTTTTAAGTCTCAACAGATTTATTCAGTTTGAGCTTTTGTTTGTCATATTATATGTTTGAGATTTGTATATATTCAAAATATAAGTACTGTTATTCACATCTAATATGTATGTCTCAATATCATCATTATAAACAAAACACTTAGTGTTCATGAACATAAAGGTATACCCGCAACGAGTTACACTAGATATAGAGACAATGTTTCTAGTCAAACTAGGTACATTATAACAGTTTCCTAATTTAAGTACACGCCCAAGAGGCAGTTCCAAAACTTAGGTTCCCACAGCCAAAACAGCGACTCTCGTCCCATTTCTGACTCGCAGTTCGATCTCATCTGAAGCCAGTCTCCTGCTAATCAGCAGATCCCACACATCAGTACATATGTATGTATCATATCCAGTATCAAAATCCAATTTTAAAACTGGTAGTGGACATGTTTATTACAATAACAAACATTCCTGAAGTCAGAGCCTTGCTTACCTTCACTTCCTTCATTTCTACCTTGTCCATACGATAGTCACGCTTCCAGTGACCCCGTTTGCCACAGTTTAGGCAGATATGTTGGGATATGTCATTTGTCTTCCTAGAAGACTGTGATGATTTTACCTTTGCCCTCTTTCACACCCCCAGAAGCCTTCGTCCAAGCCTAGGCCTTCTGAGATGTCGAAGTAAGATGCGCCTTGCGCTTCTTGCCCTTTTAGAAGCTCTGGCTATGTTTCCTTGAGCATAGCCATTAACTCTCCAAGAGTTTTTCTCTTGGTTCAAGATGAACCCGCCCCAACATTCGGGCAGAGACTGTAAGATCAAATATATGGAAGTCTCAGCCTCGTAGGTAATGCCCAGTTAACCTAGCTGTTCGATGTCAGCAATCATCTGCGACACCTAGTACTCGACAGATGTACCCTCTGACATACGTGAGTGAAAGAGCTTCTATTAAGATCTAAGGTTGGATCTATGAAGATCCTTTAATTTCATCATCATAGTATAAGATCTAATCATTAGTTTGATGACGAAATTAAGGAGTCTTTGCGGCAAGTATATCGGATTGAGCACTAAAGTTATCATCACGATGAGTCTTCCAAAGCTCATGCTCTACTATTTGCTCAACTTCGGGCTTAGGCCCGAGAGGTCGCTCTATCAAATAGAGTAACTTCTCAACTCTCAGGACTATCCTGAGATTTATTTCCCAAAATGAAAATTAAAGTCGTAAAAGACATTTTTCACCTAGGATTATGTTATTTGACGCTAATCTTTCATTTATAATGATTGCTATAGTCCAACTATCCAATCAACGATTTCGGGTACAATCAGATGTAATGATTACTATAGTCTAACTATATAACCAACTATAACTGATCGGTTAAATTCAAATATATTGATTACTATAATCCAATTATATAACCAACTATAAATGAAGTAGTTTGAATACAGTCCAACTGTTCAATTAAAACAACAATTGAATATTAGTCCAACTAATATATTTATGAATAATTAATGACGAAAAATGAAATGAGCGTGTATTGGCAAGTATCTAAACGAAATTGCAAATTTAATACTTGTCTCCCTCTATTTTTCGGCGAGCCTCTAACCCTCTGTGGAGTACTCGGGAAACCTAGTTTCATTGTGGGCTAGGATCCCGTTAAATAACACAAAACATTAACTTTGGCCAACAAGTTGTATGAAACTTAACTAGGTAAATCTCTAAGATTAATTGGATCTCATCCAATTCCTAGATCCAGTAGGTGGACTTCCAAGTCCGAAACATATATCCAATATATGCTAATATATCCAATATATTGCCTAACCTTTTTCCTCTGAATCAACTAAGCCTTGGCTTTGGCTCAATAAGTTTAATGAAACCAGTTAAGCGTGACCCATTGACAGTGGGAAAGCTTCGTAATCGAGGTCGATGAACAAGAAGTGACATTGACTATGGCCAACAAATCACAACTTGCCCAAGACGTATGATATGAAACAAAGCTTTCGTGATTCAAACACATCCGCGATGCACAAAGGTCTTGACTTTGGCCAACAAACCAATGCCAATCTTGGATATTGAGAGAGAATCACTCAATGGAATGAAAAACGCTTAATATAAAATGAGGGTTTTTGTCGCGATTTGGCAACCAATTTATTATCTTTAATTAGGTATCATCATACACCCTTAAGCATGCATTCTAAAAGCATAATAAGGCGCGAATAAAATAATAATGATATTCAGATGGATATATAACAAACTTTGTTCATAGAACAAATCTCTCCATTTCCTCTCTCCCGCTAGCACTATTCACACTTCTACCCAATTACATAATACTTCTAAGAAATATCATTTACATTGAGGGGAATTGGTGAGAAGAGAAATACAAAGATAATAGAGATAATAGGCTGGACACGCATGTCCAATTTAATAAATTCTAAATTTATTACAACAATTTCCAAAATTACCCTCACCCTTCTAATATCCATCTGATATACATTATTCGTTCATACATCCAAGTATTCACACAAAGCATGTTATTCAATCAATCTAATCCAATTAATTAATCTTTGAATTAATGACTATCCAATGTTCAAACAACGATTTGATTTGCGCGAGTCCAACTCGTTTAAGAATAAATACTCAAAGTATGTATTCTTGAATTATATCGAACTACAATTTTAAATCCAATTTAAATTATATTCAATATTAATTCATATTTACAAATTAAATAATTACACTTTTAAAAGTGCCTTTTAGACTTGGATTCCAAATCCAATCTACATGGGTCTCAAAGGCCCAATTAATATCCAATACTTTTTAATTAAAGTCCAATTGGCTTTTAATTAATTCTTTAGGCATGGGCTTTGGCCATTATGGATCAAACCCAAGATGCCAAGGTCCAATAAGGAATCACCCTTATGCCATAAAATCAATTTTGGCCCATTAGGCCCAATTAAATTTTAAAGGCCCAATATCATACTTTGGACTTTATGGAAATGATTTTAGGCCCAATTGGATCCAACCAATTGTCCTAAACCAAACTTGGCCCAACCAAGCCCATTAAGCCCAATTACTACAATTAAATTAATACATCATTCCAAATTACATATTAATTTAATTAAAGTGCAATTAACATAATTAATCAATTAATCTAATGTTTCCAAAACACTAATTAATCCAATTTAATCATGCTCACGATATCCAATTCATGTCCAACATAAATTGAAGCAAAATCAATCTATTACATGCTTATATCCCACGGCAATTACATGAAATAACATCCAATTTTTTTTTTTATTTCAATCTAATTAAAACAACAATTAATATTCATTTCATGCTTTTAACATATCCAATTTGTCAAAATTCAAAAATCACCATGAGCATTTTAAAGGGTTCCATTCGGCCATGGCTCAAGAATTGGGGATTTTGATCCAATCAATTTTTCTCAATTCTATTGATGCACAAATCCAATTCATCATCATCCAACCACAACCAAACAACCAATTTAGGAAAATCAAGCTCCAAACACAAAAATCACAAATTAAAGTCATGAACCCTAGATTTCCAAATCAAACTTAGATCGCTCTGATACCATTGTTAGTGTTCCTAGAACATGCCAAGATCGTCTAAGAGTGATTCGTGTGTGAATTAATCAAAGGAAGTTGCAGAAAAACTCACCTTGATCGGATTTAGGATTTCAAAAATTCATTCTTTGTTGGAGCTCTAAGCTTGTTTGTTGAGTTCAAAACTCTCGGGTGAGTTTCCGTATCACCTTTCTATGACTCCCAAAGTGCTAGCTTTGTCCAAAAATTGAAACAAAATTTTCTTCTCCAAGAAGAACAAGAATCAGCAATGGAGGGTAGAGAAGAGAGATAGAGATGTGAATAGTAATGTCTAACAAAACTAATAATGTTTTCCAAACACAACTCCCTTTTATATTTTCCAAAAACAAAAGTCAAGTGTGTTGGAAAAAATGCATTAAATGCATCAAACCACTTACATCAACAAATGACTAGTGATGTGAGTTAGTGGGTCCCACCACTTTGAATTCAAAATTCAAGTTGGGTCGCTCAAAACACTTCGGGCTCGGGTTCGTTTAATCCGATTAAATGAATTTTTCTGTTGCAATGTAATTAAATCTAATTTAATTAAATAATAATGTCTAGCAAAATTATTACGGAAGTCGCTTACGAATTAATTCAAAATTAATTCGTTCGCTCGAATAAAAATCCAATTTTAATTCCCATTGAAATCTAATTTCAAATAATATATCTAATATTTTATTTTAGCCCAATTAAATAAATTAAATAGAAAAATCCAATTTCACTATTAAATTTATTTTACAGATTAATTCCAAATTAACCGCGTTCTCTCTTCTCGACGAATTTAATCTCAGATAAATTCTCAACGCAATTAATCCCAGATTAATTCTTCTCTGTTAATTAATCCCAGATTAATTCTTGCCGTAATTAATTCCAGATTAATTTTCTCTCTCATAATTAATCCCAGATTAATTCTGTTTGAGTCAAATCTCATCGGTGAATCTTCGGGAAGCGACCCAAGAGATCCCTGGATATGTTACCAGTAAATATGGTCATCGGACTATCCGAACACGTGCGTACCTGGTACCACATTCCTACCGATTTAGAAGACATGGTTGGCTTCTAGCAAAGCACTGTGCCTACCCAATTCTAGGGGTGTTCACGGGTCGGGTCACCTCGGGTCGGGTAAAAAAAACCTGCGGGTCGGGTCAACATAATATATAGTAAATATAATATATATATTTTTTATTGAGATAATATATTCAACAATGCGTACAACACAAATGGTTAAAGCATTAACAAAGTTTGAAAGAAGTCTCAGGTTCTAATCTCTACAACAAATGAGATTTTTTTGAAACAATAATTTACTAAATTGCAAGATGAGAGACTCGAACCTGCAACCTTCTTCATCTTAACCCAGTAACGTTACCATTTGTGCTACAATTTTTGGTTGTTAGAGTTATACCACTAAAAATATATATATTATAATACAATATCATTACATCGGGTGGGGTCGGGTCAGACACGAGTTGCTGAACTAAACCCGTGACCCGATCCGAAATTTCGGGTCGGATCGGGTCAGACCCGAAATTAATTTTTAAAATGGAGAAACCCGACCGGGTCAGATCGGGTCGCAGCGGGTCGGGTCGCGGGTCGCGGGTCGACCCGACCCTATGTACACCCTACCCAATTCTCCAGAAATATTCTTCTACGAAATACAAGATCTTTGTCAGGCGTAGTATACGTAGTATTGCGTATAACGATCCAGTATCGATATCACATGCTAGGCCTAGGGCTAGAATTGTGTTTGCCCCGTACGAAGCATATATCGGATCTCTGGTAACTAGTCTCTATAATCGGATAATCATGACCTAGTCATATTATCCCGATTACTGCAATACTTAAGAGTACTAGTTCCGTATCTTACGTGATCATCATCTCCATATGACTGAAGTGATACTTCCATCTTGACATCATACCCAATACACTACGATTCTCAGTATACCCAGAAGAGGCGTACACAAAGTATACTGATTGTCGCAAGTATCAGCTATGCAAGTCTCAGGTTAAGTCCAAATACACCTACCCTAATTCGGATTCTCATAGACACATAGTCATACTACCAATGGGATTCCGAGGGGTCTATCCAGAGCGAATTTGTTTCCGTACCATCGGTAAATAGAACCTCTTATTACACTTGCATGAGTATCCAATACCCAAATATATGAGAACTATGTCGTTACGCTTCCATAACACGCACAAGTGTAATACTAACCTATTCCGCATTATCGATGTCCAGTCTCGATAACACTACGACTAGGGATATTTAATGATTAAACCTTACATGGATCAATAATGTCTCATATCTTATTAATCCAGTACTAATCATATGGACTTTTATCATTTATATATCCCGGTAATCCAATTACAAATGATAAAAGAGCAATTTCATTTGTCACATAGTTAATTTGTACAACAACACAATGTTCTGTACAAATAGTGATGCTATGGGTCATAATTGTCCAACAGCTCTGTCATGTCACTTCCCTACCACTGCACCGCCCTATGACGGCTGGCAGATGCTACTTGCAATGAGAACCGTTGCTTTTCCCATAATCATCATAAGTCTTCTAGATGCTCATCCTTTCAACTAGGACATGCATCACATATTCTCGAGTGGAGACTGATTTGCGATTCCAACCAAGCTCCTCAGTTTTGCATACCGAGGTGAATGATGCTTAATCAAACTTCCTGACTTCTCTAACCATGTCGGGTTTACAAACATTAACCACCTCGGGTCAGCTTCCACAGTCAATCAAATGCTGCAAATCTAACACGTAGCCATCGGTCCTTCTCCATCCTCTTATGACCGAGTAAAAAATACATTACACCCTTCCTCGGTATTTGAACTTCCTCACAGTGAAAAACCATTGACACACTTACAAAGTGGTTCTTTACTCCCAAGTATAAGAGTGTCGAAGTAATAAAATAACCTGGTAAGTTCGAGGTCGATCCATAGAGAATAAATTTAATAAGATAAAATAATAATTCAACTAATAAAATAAAAACAATAAAATAAAATAATAGGGTTAGAGGATCCACTCTTGATATTTCAAATATAAATAATTTTTTCTTTTTATAAAATATAAATTATAATTATTTCCAATCAATTTATTTGATGATTATTATGTATTAATTATACCAACATATGTAATCCGTCCTTTCGATAATTAGTCATGCCAAGGTACTAAATATGTCAAAACATGTAAAATCGTATTATATATAACTAATCCAGATATTTAATAGTCCACTCTCTCGCATTTATGGAATTCAAGTATTATCTGTGCCAATCGGAAACTGTCTACAGGTAGTCAAGAGTTCTCAATAAACTAGAAAGAGTATGAATTTTAGTTGGAAAGGCGATGACAATATATATATATATATATATATATATATATATAAATATATATTTTTTTTGTTTTTAGTTATATTTGAATTTAATTGTCCCACTCTTTTTGGTTTCTTGGGTCCTGCAATTCAGATTTCATATCCATTTTTCCTGTTGAGCTTCCAAAACAGTATTTTACCTACACGATTAAAAAAACACAACAAAAATATATAAAACATAAATTTAATTACTATTTCGTAAATGTGTTAAATTTTGAGGATTAATGAAACTACAAGTGTAATATAATTAATTTTTATTTTAATAAATGTGAACTTTTTAGTGTTCATCAACCACCATCAACAAATGTATTTTTATAGTTACTATTTTAACACTATTTTTTTAAACGAAAATAATTCATTAAGGACATTAAGGTTACAAATTACATAAGAGGGATAGTCTTCCTTCAAAAAACCATAATCTTTAACCTTAAGAGTTATATGATCGGCGTAAACACACACGTATAACTCAAGCGCACGTATCGTTCAAGTAGTATAAAAATATCGATCCCACGAGGACTTAATATCTAAACTATTAATTTTATGAGGTCAAATGATTACTAATATCTAACAAGTTGATTGATTGATTTGAAATGGTGACGATTCTAAATTTAAAAGCAAGTAAATAAAATTGTCGAAAATACGTTTTAAGAAAATTCAATATTAAAAACTATCTAGGGTTGTGATTTCTTCCAATATCATTTTAAAGATGAAGTGGTTATCTTAAAGTTGGGTAATATATTGATTTATTAACCTGGAACAGTAAATTATGTGTAAGCCTTTGTCGATGGTCAGACACAAATACCCAGTTTAACCCAATTGAACCATATGTCTATGTCAACCAAATTATATGGATTCATTAAGTTTAAGTTCCAATTATGGCTACCTCCGCCCGACAGGTATATTCATATCCTGTAAGGAAATCTATTAAAAGGTTATCTATCCTCAAGGAAGATCGTGGGCTATTGAGTCTAAGGCTGAAACTTAAAATCCCTATGTCTAGTTCATTTTAGATTTACCAGATCAATTTTATTAATGGCCAGTTAATGAAAAAGCATTAAGATTAAGACTCAATAAATAAACCTTTATATTACCCAAGCTATAATCTAACCCTTATAAACAGTGATATTGGATTTCATCACAACCCCAGATAACTAATTTAGTTACAACACATAACTAGGGCTAGTAAAAACTTGAAAATAAAAGACATAAAGTAAAAATGCGGTAAAGTAAATATTGAAAAGTAAATTACAATAAAATAAAATGCTAAGGTAAAAGGAATTACTTTTACTACTACTAATTTAGATATCTCCCATAAAATAATATATAAACTTGTGATTCTTTTTCCAACCAGCCATAAAGGCGGTAACCTGATTAAGTCAAATTAAGTCCAACCAGCCATAAAGGCGGAACCAAAATTAAATTACCAACCGACCAATCTGGCGGTATCCTTTATTAGTCAGGTTTAAACCAGATTAAAATGAATTACCAACCGACCAATCTGGCGGTATCCTTTTTAAGTCAATATTTTAATTAGTGAATATATTATTTTTAAGGGAGATTAATCTAAATAGTAACAGTAAAAGAATTACCTTTCACCCTAGCTGGGGGAGTTACCTCATCATGGTAAATAATAAAAACTGTACAAAGTAAAAAGTAAAAATTAAATTACTATATTAACAAAACGTAATTAAAATTAATTACAAAACTAAAAAACTAAAAAACTAAAAATTAAAAGAAAGTAGAGAGAGAAACTCTCTCTTTAGATAGATTATAAGAGAGAGAGTGGTGCATTCAATTCTGAAATCTCGAGCTCAATTTATAGGCCTCGGTAGGCTTCTAGCGTCGCGACGCCAGGGCCTTCAGCGTCGCTACGCCAGCTTTTGTCGATGTGGCACGCTCTGGTTCGCCGGTTTGAAGATTCTGGATAAGCTGATAAGGTGACACATGGCGCGGTGGTTGGGCTTCAATTATTGTGACACGTGGCGGCTTCTGATTGGTCGCTGAGATTCTTATCCGTCACGTGTCAGATAAGGATTAGATACTCAATGATTGATGCTGACGTGGCGATGACGTGGCAACACGTGGGAAAGAAACTGTCGGTACCGTAGGATTGCGACACGTGACACTTCCTGATTGGCTGATGATGACGTGGCAATACACGTGGCAATGTTGACTTGCTGACGTGGATGATGACATGGAAACACGTAGGATGCCACGTGGCACACGTGGCGATGATGACTGTCGGCACCGTAGGATGCTGACACGTGGCACAACGCATGTTAGCAGATCGGCTGTGATGGTGACACGTGTCACGGCGCATTTTAGTAAAGTCAAACTTTTCTCAGATTCTGATTTGTGGACCAGCGCACGTTAGCACTGTTCGGCGCATTTTAGACGTCGCGACGGTGAAGGTCTTGGCGTCGCGACGCGGGAATTTACAAAAATGCCATTTTCGTCCAATTTTCACTGTTTTGGCCCAAATCACCTCCAGAATGTCCTGGAACTTTATTTATCTACAAAATAACACAAAACACATCAAAATATTCACAAA
>SKCR01047877.1:0-40671 GCA_019454045.1 Zanthoxylum bungeanum | reverse complement strand
ATTGAAGTGATCTGGGCTGGATTATTACCTTTGGGCTTTGTTTGATGTTGAGGTTTGAAGTGAAAAGACAATCTTACCCTTGGCCCAATTTTGGCCCGTCCAGTTTGTTCCATACTCTTTAAGTCAAAGAGTCTTTGACTTGGAGAGTAATTTGTCACTTGTATCACCTAGGATATATTTTGATATGTAAACGTTTTGTCTGAGTAGCCAAAGGTTTAAGGCTTCAAATGAACTCTACAAGAGACATGGGGAATGCCCCCAGTCGGTTGAATCAGTTGAAGGTCAAGTCTCGGATTAATTCTGCATAAGTCATGGGGAATGTTCCCAGTCGACTGAACCTGATGAAGGTCAAGATAATCCCCATACTACGGGTCCAAAGACCAGGGGAGTCTATAATGTCGTCTGGACCAGATAAAGGCCGGGTCTTGAACTTCATTCCACATGAGCCAATGGGGAATGTTCCCAGTCGATTGATCCTGATGTAGGTCAGGATAATCCTCATTCTATGGGTCCAAAGACCAGGGGAGTCTATAATGTCTTCTGGACCAGATGAAGGACAGGTCTTGAACTTGACTCTACATGAGCCAATGGGAAATGTTCCCGGTCGATTGAACCTGATGAAGGTCAAGATAATCTCCATACCATGGGTCCAAAGACCAAGGGAGTCTCTAATGTCATCTGGACCAGATGAATGCCAGGTTTTGAACTTGACTCCACATGAGCCAATGAGGAATGTTCCCAGTCGACTCAACTTGATCCCCATACTATGGGTCCAAAGCCAGGGGAGTCTATAATATCGTCTGGACCAGATGAAGGCCAAGTCTGAACTTGACTCCACAGGAGCCAATGAGGAATGTTCCCAGTCGACTGAACCTGATGAAGGTCAAGATAACCCTCATACTACGGGTCCAAAGACCATGTGAGTCTATAATGTCGTCTGGACCAGATAAAGGCCGAGTCTTGAACTTGACTCCACATGAGCCAATGGGTAATGTTCCCAGTCGACTGAACCTGATGAAGGTCAGGATAAACCCTATACTACGGGTCCAAAGACCGGAGGAGTCTATAATTTCGTCTGGACCAGATGAAGGGCAGGTCTTGAATTTGAATCCACATGAGCCAATGGGGAATGTTCCCAGTCGACTGAACCTGATGAAGGTCAGGATAATAGGGTGTAGTGTCGAATGAGAAGTACATCAAGTCATTTGTCATACACGCATAACATCTATGACAACTCCCAAGCTACATACTAGGTGATGTCGACCGGGGTACAAATCATGTCTCAAGTCTTGCATGTGTATAGTCTTTATGACAACTCCCAAGCTATGATGTTGATTGGGCATGTCTCAAGTCATGCATGTGTGGGATCCAAAAAAATTCCCAAGCTACACACATGTAGATGTTGAGCGAGACATCTATTACAATTATCAAGCTATATATAATAATGTCGAATGTGACACCTATAATAAGTCCCAAAAATTGCAATATCAATTAGGACATCTATTACAAGTCCCAAGCCATACACTGATGTCGACTGGAACATCCATAATAAGTCCCAAGCTATATATTGTAAAATCAACTGGGACATCCTTAATTAACGCCAAACAACACACTAATGTCAAGTGAAACATCCCTAAAAAGTCTCATGACTTACTAATGTCGACTGAGGCATTCTTAAAAAGTGCAAGCCATATATGGTAATGTCGACTGGGATGTACACACCAAGCCCCCATATTTAGTGTCTAATGGGATATCTTCACACCAAGTCTTGTTTTATGCACATTGACTGGGACTTCTTTCTCATACTGAGTCTCCGTTGTTCAAATGTCGACTGAAATATACCTGTAAACTCTTCATACATAGATGTTGACAAGAATATTTATACAAAGCTCCATACATGCATGTTAGCTGAAATATTTCTACAAAGAGTCCTACACGAACGTCGACTGGATTATTCATACAAGGCTCCATACATGCGTGTGAGCAAAGTATCATGTAGCGTCGATTGGAGTATACCCACCAAACTTCTCGTATACGTGTGTCGACTGAATTAATTATATGAATGCTTCATACATGTGAGTCGACTGGAGAATATCGGCAAACTTTCGTACATGTATATCGACTGAAATAATCTTACAAAGATACATATAATGATGCTGACTGGAATATATGCACTTACTTCGTACATGTATGTCGACTGAAGTGACTATATGAATTTTTATATATGTCAACTGAAATGTACGTAGATGTCGACTGGAATGATTTTCCAAAGATGCAAATAAAGATGTCAACTGGAATGTACATTCAATCAACTCATACTTGCATGTCTACTGGAATAATTATATGAAACATTCTCTCATGCATGTTGATAGGAGTGTATCTGCAATTAGCTCAGATATGCATGTCGACTGAAATAATCATATGAAATCATCACTCATGTATATCAACTGGAGTGTACCTACAGTCACCTCATATATGTTTGTCGACTGAAATAATCATACGAAATCATCACTCATGCATGTCGACTGAAAGAAACATACAAAGAATCATATACTAATATCGACTGATATAAGCTTGCAATCTTCATAAAGAAATGTTGACTGAAATCCAGCGATCCTTTGTAGGTTGTGTTGGTGAAACAAGATGTCAAGGTTCTACTCTAGAGGAAGAGATTCCATTAGATGGATGAGATATCCTCGAAATTGACAGATGTCATCCAATCGCCTCAGCTGTTTTCATAGTGATACTATTCTTGGTAGATTGGAGGGAAGTTGGGCCTAAGAGTGTTTGGAGCCCAAGTTCATTAAATAAAACCTTAATGAGATTTTCAAGATAACTTTTAAAGGGAATTTGAAGTGCCAAAATGGAGTGTATAACAATGGATTTTGAGAGTCATTTTGTCTCACACAATAATTCATGTTGGGCAACAATCAGATGCAACACATGAAATAGGCTCTCAACGCTCTCGAAAACGGCCTATATAGATGGGTGATTATGAGGTGTATAGATGGATGATTATGAGGTGTATGGGTGTGAAGATTATGATATTTTAACTCATTTAGCTTTGTTTACAGATAATGATCCTTTAGCATTTGAAGATGATGTCAAAGAAGAAAAATGGAAAAGAGCTATGGATGAGGAAATGGCTTCTATTGAGAAGAATAACACATGGGAATTAATGAAGCTTCCTGAAGGACAAAAGAGTATTGGAGTCAAATGGATATATAAGACAAATTTGAAAGAAAATGGAGAGGCTGACAAGTATAAAGCTTACCTGGTCGCTAAATGCGACAAGCAGGAGTATGGAGTTGATTATAAAGAAGTTTTTGCCCCAGTAGCGAGACATGATACCATCAGTCTGATAATTGCATTAGCTGCACAATACTCATGGCCAATGTACCAATTGGATGTGAAATCTGCATTCTTGCATGGTGATTTACAAGAGCAGATATATGTTGATCAACCTCTTGGTTATGTAAAGCATGGAAGTAATAACAAAGTCTACAAATTGAAAAAGGCATTATACGGACTTAAACAGGCACCCAGAGCTTGGTACAGTCGTATAGATGCATATTTTTCAAAAAAAGGCTTTCAAAAATGCCCATATGATCACACACTTTTCATAAATAATTGAAAATGGAAAGAAAATGCTTGTTGTGTTGTTATACGTAGATGATTTGATTTATACTGGGAATGATATGACCAAGATTGATAAGTTTAAATAATCTATGATGGAAGAGTTTGACATGTTTGATTTGGGTATAATGCATTACTTTCTTGGTATTGAGGTTGTACAATCAGTTGCAAGTATATTCATTTCTCAAAAGAAATATATCCGAGAAATATTGGACTGGTTTCAAATGACAAATTATAACTCAGTAATTACACCTACTGAAAGTGGCTTGAAGCTTACAAAAGATTTTGAAAGGAAAAAGATAGATAACACTTTCTTTAAGCAAATTGTAGGATGTTTGATGTATCTTACAGCAACAATGCCTGATATAATGTATGCAGTTAGTCTTATTAGTAGATACATGGAACATCCAACAAAGTTATAGCTTGTTGCTGCCAAGAGAATTATGCGGTATTTGTAAGGTAACAGTCAGTTTGGGTTGTTCTATCGAAATGAAGGAAGTTCATATTTATTTGGCTTCACAGATAGCGACTATGCTGGGGATTCAGATGACAGAAGAAGTACTTCCGGATATGTCTTTACACCTTGTTTTATAGCGACTATCTTGTTTTACACCAATCTATTGTGACAATACTTCAACCATCAAGCTTTTCTTGAATCCAGAGTTCTATGGAAGAACCAAGCATATAGATGTAAGGTACCATTTTCTTAGAGACCTCATAAAGGATGGTACAATCGAGATGATTTTCTGCAGAAGTGAAGATCAGCTCGCTGATATTTTTACAAAGTCCCTCGAACTGGCCACGTTTTTGAAATTGCGGAAGTTGCTAGGAATTTGCTTATTGAAAGACCAAGTTTGAAAAGCAGTATGACACTGCATGACTTCTAAAAATAAGTAAACAGAATAATTTTTTGTTTGCAAATAAATATTCAGTTTAAGGGGGGGATTGTTAATAATTGGTAGTTTGTGTATCCTAGTCTCTTGGGATTTTATGATTTGTTTGTTGAGGATTTTCTAGGTTGTTGCATATCTTATGATTTGTTGCTTAATTGTAGGGAAATTTGTTCATTGTACTGCCTATAAAACCAAATCAAATAAAAGCTTTACTGCATCATTTCAACTTCACAGAATATTTTGGGTCTTAATTTTACTTTGAGTTTAACAACAACTGGTTCTGTTTCCAAATCCGGAAAATCAGTCCGATTCCGGATAGAATCGGAACCGATGCTCAGCCTTAGTTCTAACAATAAAAAATTATAAAATGAAATAAGTTAAAAATCAAATTTGTTAATTTAGAAAATTGTTAAAGAAGTCACATTATTTGGATAACTATAATTAAAGATACGATATTAATTAATTTTATTTTTGATATTTGATATATATTATATTTCTCTCTATTTAATGAGAAAAAAAAAAAAAAAAGTGTCCGCACGTAACACTATTTAAATACACTTTTAACAAATTGTAATGCATCCTTGACTCCATACATGTTTCATGTATGAAGTAGAGGAACATGAATTTTATTCGGTGGGTGTTGAAATATATCGTAAATTTATATTTAATTCTTTTAGAAAAATTAAAAATTTTGTAAGTAAATCATTCAATCCGAACTTAATTAAAATGGATAAAAATTTTCAACTATTTTTATAAGAAACGTAAATTTATTTTATATTTTGTTGAATGGTAAGATTGATGTGATATATTGGGAGAAAAATAATTGAATTAAATTAACAGGAGAAAATAGTTTGTTTCCGTATTTATATTTTTTTAGAAATTATTTGAATAAAATATATAAAATAAAATTATTTACTTCTTGTGTGATAATGATATTGATTGATGTGATATCTGATAAATATATATAATATAAAAATTGAAAAAAGTTTATTTTTGAATAAAGATTTTGTGCATTGGGGCACTCCAATCGCACGTCAGCCGTTGGATTGGCTAAACCAACAAAATTTAAAAAATGAAATTTTTTGGACCATGTAATTTGGATTTAGATTTCGATGTTCAAATTTACTTTGAAGCGGGCTCCAGTAATTTTCTCGTACTCAAGATTTTGAAGTATACAATTTATATAATAAATTATTAATATTTTACTATATATCCCGATAATAAATTGCCCTTACATGAGAATGATTTTATATATATATAATTTTAATTATTACTCCTTAGGTAAGTTGTGTATATAGGGACTACATGGATGGACATGTAGAACTATTTTGTTGTATGAAGACAACACACAAATGAGAGAGATATAATTGAGAAATTTTTTAAAATTTTCCTATTTATAGAGACACTCATTTTTTTCCTCTTCTATTTGAGAAATTCTAATAATCTTTCTCAATTTTATAATTGTTTAGCCCATTTTCCGTCATAAATTAATTATTTTTAATATTTTTAAGGATATTGAGAGATGAGTTTTCAAAAAAATTAAAAAATTAAAAAATTTAACCATACAAAATATCAATTTTACCTTGGTGTTCACGGGTCGGGTCGAGTCGGATTTTTAAAAATTTTATGAGACCCGATCGGATAGGGTCACGCAAAGGTCGGGTCGCGCGAAGGTGAAACCCGATCGGGTCCGGGTCGGGTCGGCAGAAAAAATATTTTTTTAATGAATTAATTATTTCGAAATATAAATATTATCTATTTTATGTCCCAAAAATTATCAAATATATAAAGTTTTAATACAACAAAATAATAATATCAAATGAAATAAAAGTAAAAATTTTAATTTTTCTTTTAGAAAAATAATAAAAATTTTGAAACATAATAAAAATTTTAGAAAAATAATAAAAACACTATAAGGTCGGGTCGGGTTTTAGTATCAAACCCGTTGCTCAACCCAAAAATTTCGGGTCGGGTGGAAATTTTGAAATTTTTTTTGGACTCGAGCGGGGTCGGTCACGTCGGGTCGAGGGTTGACCCGACCATATGAACACTCGTACTAGATAGATTTTCAATTAATTTCTGATTATTTTTTATTACTCACAATAATTTATTATCAATTTTCAATTTAACTGTTGAGATGAGAACCATGATATAATTACAATGAGAGATTCTAGCTAACTTAATATGAAAGGTAGAGATATTAAGTAATGTGAGCGTGGTTTCTAGAAAGAATATAATGATTAACAAAATCCCTATTAAATTAATTTACTTTTAATGAAGATTATTTTCTCACTAAAAAATATGGGTATTCAAAAAAAATAAATCACGACTCTTTAAGCAAGTATTATAGTGTAATTATGCTTGGCGTTGGTAATTTTCCCCCAAGTTAAAAATAATAATTAGTAACATATTACATATTTTATGATTAATTTTAGTCATTATTTATTTTTCATGTTTTAAATTTTCGCTTATCCCTCATGAGGATGCGAGGGCCAGCTCCTTAAGGAGGTAGAATATAATATCAATACCCATTCCGATTTGCATAGTCATGGACGTGCGATCGGTTGGTTAGAATCAAAAACCCCAACTCGAATTGGAGATGATGTGAAAATCGTACAACCATAACCATCAAACATAAAAAAAAAATGATTTAAAACTTCAGTATCAGGTCATGAATTTAAATATAAGGGAAGTAATTCTTGTAAAAATCTGAAACAATCGGGAGGGATTTTCAAAGTTCGAAAAAAAAAGATTAAAAATTTATGCACATACGTTTTCCAAAAGCTCAAATGTTCCCCATCAGAATAAAACACTGAATCAATCAAATTATTGAAATTTTGAACACCTTCCAGGACAATAAGGCAACTACTTTATGTCGCCACAAATTATCATTTTCCCCACCTACATATCATATGGGATCGTCCATCACATCATCAATTTTTAATTTACCAAATCCGGAAATCAGAACAAGGCAAGGCACAAGAAAGTATGAAATCCTAAATCCTATTCACTACAAAAAACTTCCTCCCCTGTGAAGAAGTCAAATGTAGAACGGGGAATACAGTAAACCCACTCACCATTGATTATCACACATTGATCAACAATGGCTTCTTAATCCCACGATTTTTTTAATAATTTGGGTACTCAAGGGAAATAATGTTTCTTCTCATGCTGCTTTGAAGGTCTCTGACAAAGTCTTGTACCTCTGTATTTGCTGCTTCACAGAAGAGAAACCGGAGTCAATTAAATTGTTACCGGTAAACTGAAATATTTAGAAATCCTATGCAAGTAAACTGAAGCATACCAGGGCTGAGACAGATGGTGAGATTTTACTTATTGCTCTTTCAAAATGAGTTAACTTGATTGTTAATGGAGTCGCACCCGATGAGCTCTTGCTTGATGTCGGTTTCTCTTCCAAGGCAGCCATTGCAGCTTCATTCATCTGGCATTGGTGATTGGTTTGAAACATAAAATGTCAAACAGGCGTGAAAATAAATGTCTCAACTCTCAAACAATCCTCTAAAACGAGAAGAGAAGTTTTACAAAATATTAGAATCATGAACAGGTGCATGACTGAAAAGCATTCCATCAACAAGTAAACAGAGAGCAAAGCATAGACAAACCATTGCAGCAAGACCAGCTCCACTTAAATCCTCACAACCCCTCATTTGTGCAATGGAACACAAATCAACGCTCTCATCTATTCGCTTCTTCCTAGCAAGAGCTTTCAAGATCAACCCACGCTCATCTGGAGTGGGCAGAGGCACATAGAGAAGTTTACCAAATCTACCAGGCCTTATGACTGCAAGATCCATCACATCAGGCCTGCAAACAGAAAGCCCCAGCTCAAGGGAGATATAATGCTGACCTTCATCAAAACAAAAAAGATAAACAACTATAGTACCTATTGGTGGCACCAATAACAAAGACACCCTTCCGCTTATCTGCTCCATCTAACTCTATGAGTAACTGCAATTGTAATGAATGGATTCATTTCATCTGTATTGTATAACAAAATTGTTGAATGGAAAAACTCTAACTAGGAGAGAACGAGTCTTTTTATAGATAGTCATTACAGATCATGCTAACCTGGTTCAGAAGCCGCTCAACAACCCAACCTCCTTCTTTCCCACGCTTTGTCGTCAGAGCATCCACCTATAGATAATCAAAGTATTAGAAGACAACGAAAAACACAATCACTTTAAGATAAGATAACACCTGGAAATGAAACAAAGACACACTTAGAATGATCTGCTGTGATGCTTTTGGTGTATTTAGGCAGAGTTGTCGGTACTAAATTTGTAAGCCGCATTACCAATTCTTCCATGGCAATACAGTAAGGATTTCTTTTGGTTTTGAGCAATGTCCTTTGTCTTTCTCGAGAAACTTTTTGAGTCTCACTACTTTTCTATAACAGTATAATACAGTATAGTATATTGCAACTGACGACAAAATAACAGATTGCATTGTATTGAATATTTGAAATTACAAAAACAATGATAAAAAGTATATAATTCAAAAGTGAGAGAGACACGAGAATTACACAGGATAATGCAGCCTCCAGTTAAAGTGCATATGTCAAATTACATAACTATAAATGTCAAAATGCTTTCAAGTTCAAGGAGAGACAGACACAGACCTCATCAAAGAAAAGTATGCATGGTGAACAAGTTCTTGCACGACTGAATAATGTTCGAACTGCCAGTTCACTTTCTCCAACGTATTTATTCAGGAGTTCAGGCCCCTGAATTAACAACGAGATTTTGACTCAAGTCAAAAATTAACATTTGTGAATAAAAATGATCCATAGCAGCAAAGTCAACTGTTTGAAACTGAGAGAAAAAGTTAAGAAGGATTAACCTTGATGTCAATGAAATTAGCACCTGCCTCATTAGCAACAGCCTTGGCAATAAGTGTTTTACCACAGCCTGGTGGCCCATAAAGCAAAAATCCAGTCTCCAAATCTACTCCAATTTCCTAAAGAAAACGAATGAATTCAGAATTTATAGAACTTATACAATAATCATCCAAATGGATGCTTTCTCATCATTGGTTGTACATCTGTCTGTCAAAACCTTTTACTCGTCCACTATTTCCAACAAATCATATTTTCTTTCCATCTTTTCAGGATTTGGGCCAATTGTGCATTTTCCATATTATTGCACTTCCAAAGAAATTTGCTCCTTTCTGTGTGTGGGTTGTGAGTTTTTTTTTTAGTGCAAGTACAAAAAGAAAATTTTCCATGGTTACCTCATACTCCTCAGGGTACTGTATACGCCTAACTATATAGCGGTCAAATTCCTGCCTCAGGTAATCCAGCCGCCAACATCTTCCCATTTTACATTAGGAATGGCTGTAAATCCTTCTCTTCTTGATGAGGGTTGAACCATTTTGATTGCTTCCTGCAGCAGGAAAAAAGAGAGTAATTGGCTCAGTCACCTTATGCAATTCACTTAGCAAGTCTCTCGACTAACTATTACACAAAATTTCACTACCTAGAAAAACACTCTGCAGGATACAGTACTCAGTAACATAAATCAGTATGCTACCGAGCTCTTGTACAAGTATCAAACATATACGTATAAAGCTCATCATATTAAAAAGGAGTCAACATGAGGCATTTGCATGCTTCAATTAAAGAATATCTATATAATGCATTTGTGTAGCCAACCCCAGGACAAGTATCACAAGAAAAAGAATGGCAATCACATGACATTCACTACAACCAAAAAAGGAACCTTGTGAATAAGTAACAATATAACATTTTCAATATGGTTTAGGGGCAAAAAGTTGATACAAACAACATAAATCAAGTATAAATATGATAAAAGAACAAAGAAATAAATTGAGGCTAAGTCATAGCAGATATAGCAAGAAACTGATCACAAGAACGAAATGTATCTAAGATAATTACTATGTGAAATCAGAATTTTGTCTTTTAGGAGGAAAAACTCAAAATGTAAACTTTTGGTTACCTCAAAATCAACCATTGTGATTGTGAGCTTTTTCGTTTCTTCAGGCAACCATGGCTGCCTCAACCACTCATCCATATGTTCCTCTGCCATACAATTTTCAGAAAGCAGAGACTTTCTTTGGTCTATGATTCTCTCCATGGCAAAATTACCAGCCTCGTTGGCAAGGGCTGCTAAATCAGCTCCAGCAAACCCTGGAGTGGACCTGGCTATTTTCAAAAGGTCAAAAGAACCTTCAACCCGGAGATTACGAGTAACCACAGAGAGAATCTGTACCCTGGCATTCTCATCCGGAACACCTAGAACAATCTCACGATCAAATCTTCCAGGCCTCCTAAGAGCAGAATCCACGGCATCTGGTCTATTAGTGGCTCCAATTACGAGAACATAGCCAGGTCTTGAATCAGAATCATCTGATTTAGAGTTATGATCACTTGGTTGTACAAGCCTACTAGACTCATCCATGCAACTCATTAGTTGCGTCACAATACGTCTCTCCATCTCTCTCTGCAGATTTTCTCTTTTTGAAGCAATCGAGTCAATTTCATCGATAAATACAATTGATGGTGCAGACCGGTATGCTTTAGTAAAAAGCTCTCGGATATTTTCTTCGGATGCACCTGAGATTTCAGCTCATTATCAAGAAATCAATGAAACGTGTTTTACAGTAACACATAACATAAAAATTACAACTTCAAAAAAAGCTACAAGTCAATGGGCTATGTGAAGAGCAAGTGATAAATTAATTGATAAATGGTTTAATTCTTTAAACAAAACGTAAAATCAGATTATACAAAACCATACATGTGGGGCAACTACGTATCCACTTTTTCTTTAATGTGTGTTATGGTTAAGCTCATTTACTCAAACATAATGTAGTTTCACATATTTTCATCAAATTCCCAATCACAATTAAAAGAGCAAGAAAACCACAAGCATAAGAAAATAAATTCATACCAGAGACACCCGAGACAACTTCAGTAGCGGAAATCTTATAGAACGGAACACCAGTTTCGTTAGCAATGGCATGAGCCAACACGGTCTTTCCACAACCCGGTGGCCCGTGCAGCAAAATCCCAGTCGTCGGACGCACTCCCAGCCACTGTGGCAACTGTGGATGATAAAACGGAAAAATGACCTTCTTCTTCAACTCCTCCAGCACACTATCCATCCCTCCCAAGTCCCGAAACCATGGCCCATCCTTCCCTTTCAACTCTTCGCCACCTGAACCAGTACCTCCTTTCACAGATTCTTCCGTCTTCATTTCAACCTCCCCACTTTCCCTATTGACCAAATCACTCTTCCTCGGTGTAACCTCAAATTCAATATTTTTCTCTTCAGTTTTCAATTTTGTGCTTTTTGATCCTCCTTCTTCCGCTGACGAAGAAGTAGATGAAGGGTCGAAATCATCATGCTTCCTTCTCTTAACATGAGCACTCTCCAAACGCATCAATCTCTCATCAGCATCATGACCTCTCTTTGTATTCATGTTTGTCCTTTTCCCAGCAGAATCTAGGGTTTGTTGCACGATTCTAGTGAAAGGCTGCTGCTTTGTTCGTCTATAGTCAGGATAATTCGACCGGAGATACTCAACGAGTTCTTCTACCGTCGAGTAACTACTTTCACATGATTCTATTCGACGGCGAAGAATCCCCAAGGCCAACCCGCCTCCTGTTCTTCTCCCCATGTATCTCTGTCTATGTTTCGAAGAGGTTGAAACCCTCTTTCTGTTACAGCGAGGAAGTAGCAGAAAATTTATTAGGGTTTCTTTTTTGCTCCTTTTTGAGAAGTATATTAGGGTTTTTAAATGGGTTAAAATTGAATTGGGCTGGGCTTTTTTAAAATTGAATTAGAATTTCATAATTGGGCTGGAATTTTAATTATTTTGATAAGTTTTCTTATGAAAAGAATCTGACTGAGGTGCTTCTCTAATGTATTCTTTCATAATTGCAAGAAAAGAACGAGATAGTTAATGATGTTTGGGACATATTTTAGACTGTTCATAAGGACATATTGTCTATTAAAAATAATATAGGTTTGATGTCGTCATAATGAAGATGATAAGACCTTTGATGAGTTAGATGTTGAGATTAACGACATAGTGGACTCAAGCTTTAATTTAGGTGAGACTATATTTATTAGTAGGATAGTTAGAAAAATTCTTAGATCTGGTAAGTTCCTACCCAATTACAAAACATTTAACAATTTTATTTTTTATATTTCAAAAAAAAAAGTTGGCTCAGGCCCAAGCTCAAGCTTGGCCTAAGCAAACTGGGTCAAACAGAACATTAGGGCCCTTTAGCTAGCAATTACGAATTATAAGATTAGGTAAGTAAACTGCATATAAAATATTTTGGGCCCATCAATTAACAATAATAATTTTTCTTAGATTTTTTTAAAAAAAACTGTATAACTTACAAAAATGCTACTATGACAAAATTCACTCATATCATATGTGATCTTACAATGGAATCAAAATATTAAACTAGCAAGAATATTAGGTAAAGTAAGTAGATATTTTCTACATTTTTAATATATTTTGTAATATTTAAGTTAATCGATAAATAAAATTTCAAGATTTATATATTTCTGATAACGTGTAAAACTTAATATAATTTACTTAGATCCTAAAAGCAAAATAAATTACATTGGTTCCTTAAAAGATAGCAAAGATTCATACTATTTCATTTAGCTTTCATTATAGCATGTATGTTATTTACGTTCTTAAGAGACGTTATTTGATGATGTATGGCTCAAAATCGCACATTGAAGTTCTGTGTTCGAATTTATAGAGTGTGTTTCTTGTACGAGTTTGGAACAATCGAATATTTTATCTATTACATTTTAGTCCATAATGGATGATTTGACGATTGAATTTTTAACGATTCTAAATATATGTTTTTACACTGATTCTAATGTAGCCAATCATCATACACCATTGAATCAAAATGCACCTATTAAAGCTACAAATCAAATTCCTTTGAAGGGTACAAGTTAAATGGTGTGATGATCACGTGTACAATTTTCAATAATGATCAATTTTCCATCCACGGGTGTACCAAACATCTATCTCATCTGTACTCTTCACTTTTTAGGGAAGCTGCCAACTTTAGATTGTTATGACATGTGAAGATTCAAAAACAGGAAAAAAAAATTTAGACCATCTCTTTGAAAATGCCAAAAAGAGAGAGAAATTCGAATTTATATTAGTAATCAGAAGATTTATAAGGAATTTGATATCACGAATTATTCGATCTGAAATTTAGAATAATTTTCATCATAATTCGATAATGATGATGAGATTTTGAGACTTTTTTTTTTTTATTTCGATTACATAATCAAAATGAAATTGAGATTAACATATCCCGACCTATTCCAACGGTTCTCCATATTTACTTCTCCTCTAATCGCTCACATCAAAATTCTCTACCTAATGAAATGAATTTTGTCTAGCCCGGCTAGTGGCACTCATAGCTCATTAATTGCATCATAATTTGCAACCCTTTCTGATATAATCCATCAAAATTAATCATATAATGAAAATAACATAACATAAAATCGTGTCTAATTTTAGCTTCAATAATTTAACGGCCATGATTAGGAGGTGGGTTATCCCCACACAAATAGGGCATACATAGATTGAGTGAGTTTAAATCATCAACCCACATGTGAATAATCTAATAGCGCCGAAGCATCTATTTTTTTTTTTTTTTTTTTTTTTTTGAGATTGAAATCGTTGGAAACTCCACCGTCAAACCACTCATTTTCGGATTAAGCGGAATATGTCAAATCCCCGGCTGTTTCAAACTCTTACAATAAACACACTCCCTGAATTTGAACACGGGGTCTCAAGGTGAGATCGTGAACTCAACACCATCAAGTTACACTCATTGGAGACACACCGAAGCATCTCATTATCTCATAATCACTCTTTAGCCACGTGTCAAAATTTTATTGATAGATATATCAAAGCTAAATATCCCATTTTTGAAAATTTTAATTTTTTGAAAAAATTAGGTGTTATATATATGTGGTATTTAATTCTCAAAAAAGGATATAGCATGAACATGATTAAAAGTAGTATTAGGGAGAATCGATACAAGAGATTGACTTTAGGGTCCCGAATTCAAAGAATTTTTAATTTTATATAATATAATTTATATATATATATATATTATCATTTATCAGTAGAGATCTCATTAAAAATTAAGAAAATTCAGATTCGTCCTGGAATTATGAACTGAATTACCTTTAGTGATACATCTATGGGGGCAGTGGCATATTATTCATGGGACGGTGCCATTACCCTTTTTCCAACTAAATGAGACAGAAAGTGGGGCGGTGAAGCTCATGAAGCTCCCTTTTCTACTGCAATATCTACGTGTACTGCACCTCACCAACTTGTGCATATTAAAAAAATAATAATAATAATTAGCCACCTAATTCTGTTTATATGATAATTTAATTAAAATTATTTGTCATAAGATAGCATGTGTATAAAGTTTTTTTTTGTATTAAATTGTTTTGGTTGGTTCTTTTTGGATGGCTGGGGGCAGGACTGTGTTTTATGGACAATACAAATGCACAGGAGCAGGAGCTAGGTTCGCTGGAAGAGTATCATGGTCTAGGGAACTCACTGATGAAGAAGCTAAACCTTTTATTACTCTTAGCTTCATTGATGGATCTGAATGGCTTAAGTTTTAATTTACTTCATTTTCTCTTCTTATCATTTTTTTTATACTAATCTTTCTTTTAAGTTTCTTTAGTGTTATGTACTCTTGCTTCTCGGAAACAACCTTAAAAGATAGAGATAAGATTACGTATATCAAAACTTTCTTCAAGTTCTGTTTATAGTGGGAGCTTTTTTTATTGAGTACGGCCTTTTAGTGCCATTTTCGTTTGATATATATCTACATGACATTAGTATACGAAATGAGATTCCTTTTTTAAATAGAAAAACCTAACCTTGTCTTATATTATTAAATAAAAGAGATATTGAACTAATTAAATAACACACAAATCTCAAGTGATTATTTTATTAATAAGGGATGGTTCATAACATATTGCAAGTAAGATTATACCTCAAGGGTGTCCATATTTGAAATTGAATTTGGCAAAATGAACTAAAGTGGCTTCTAATTAACTTTTTTATTGTATATTTACTATTTTACTCTTAAAAGTTTTTATTGATTAATGAAAGATGTTCTAGCACATCATGGACAAAATCGTAAAAGGCTCAAAATGTTTTATAAATTAGAAGTCTTTTAATAGCATGAAATTTGTTGTGATTCACCGATCACTTTAGAGAAGATTTGAGGAAAAATCGAATCACTTCTATTACTTTACAAGAATAGATATACACAAAGTTTACAACTTGAAACTTAATCAAAAACCTCAACACTCTCTCTTTACACTCAACTTTGGGATGGATTTTATCACTAGAATTGGCCTCAATTTATATGGCAAGGTTGGTTACTATTTCCACCAATCACTCCCTGATTTGGTGGCACCAATTACTCATGATTGGTTGATTTTAACAACCAAGCCAATCAAGTCACCGAAAACATATTTGAAAAACATGCATGGCAGCTGGACCTTTTAGCAAGCTTCCAAGTAACTTGCTGGATTCATTACAATTCTCCCTCTTCAGCTGCATCTGAAACAAACATCATCTGACAGCTATCCCGGTTATGTCTCTGCACAACTCTAGCTTGTCTCGGGTAACCACATTTGTTAACATGTCCGCTGGATTCTCATTTGTATGGATCTTCACTAGTCTCAGCAGTTGTTGATCCATCACCTCGCGTATCCAGTGATAACGAATATCAATGTGTTTCGTCAGGGAATGATACATTAAGTTTTTGCTCAAGTCCAGAGCACTCTGACTGTCACAATGTATCTTGTATTCTGTCTGATTGATCTCTAACTCTTGGAGAAAACGCTTTAGCCACAATATTTCTTTTCATGCCTCAACTATAGCGATGTACTCAGCTTCTGTTGTGGATAATGCAATACACCTCTGCAATCTTGATTGCCATGACACGGCTCCTCCTGCAAAAGTGTAGATGAATCCTGATGTATATTTCCTACCATCAAGATCTCCTGCCATATCTGAATCTGTATAGCTTTCCAAGATTGGATCAGCTCCATCGTAACACAGACGAAACTTTGTTGTACCCTTGAGGTACCTGAGAATCTATTTGACTGCCTCCCAGCGTTGCTTTCCAGGGTTAGAGAGAAAACGGCTCACTACACCCACTGCGTGTGCAATATCTGGCTTGGTACATACCATTGCATACATTAGGCTTCCAACAGCTGAAGAATATGGTATTGCTGACATTTCCTCTATCTCTTTCTTGGATGAGGGGCATGAACTCTTGCTCAGTTTGAAATGGTGCGCTAGCGGAACGCTGACTGGTTTGGCTTTCTGTATATCAAACCTTATGATTATCCGTTCAATATACCTCTCATGTGAAAGGCATAACTTCTTGTTCTGTCTGTCACGAACAATCTCCATTCCCAAAATCTGTTGAGCTGGTCCTAAGTCTTTCATGTCGAAAGCCTTTGAGAGTATCTTCTTCAGCTGGCTGATCTTCGTTGCTTCTTGTCCAACAATCAACATGTCATCTACATACAGTAGAAGAGCAACGAAATTTCCATATGGAAACCTCTGAATGTATACACACTGATCTGCTGCAGTTCTTTTGTAGCCTTGACCCACCATGAATGAGTCGAACTTCTTGTACCATTGCCTCGGTGCTTGCTTGAGCCCGTACAAGCTCTTTTTCAGCTTGCAAACAAGGTTTTCTTTTCCTGAAACCTTGAATCCTTATGGCTGCTCCATGTAGATTTCTTCATTTAGATCACCATGAAGAAATGTTGTTTTTACATCCATCTGTTCAAGCTCCAAGTTTAATCTGACTACCAATCCTAGGATTGAAGCCATTTTTACCACTGGTGAAAATATCTCGTCAAAGTCAATTCCCCTTTTATGTAGGAATCCTTTAACCACTAGCCGAGCTTTGTGTTTCACCATTTTCCCGTTGCCATCTTTCTTGAGCTTGAATACCCATTTGTTTAAATTGGCAATTGTGGATTCCTGCTCAGAACGATACTATTTAGTAAAAAAAAAATTGGAATGAAAGTATCACTTATCATTAACCCCCATTGTGGATAAGGTACGTAATTTCTCTGGAAATGAATCCAATCATACAATAGTTTCAATATTTTTTATCGCTAGCTTAGCTAAAGAATGAGCAACAACATTACAATTTCTAGAAATATAAGAATATATAAATCATCGAAGATGTCTACATGCATCACCAATATAAAAAATTACCCAAAACACTTTTGCAATGTTGCTACACCTGTTGTTAATCAGATCCACAACTCTCTGAGCATTTGATTCCAAAACAATCGAATTCAGCCCTACATGTTCCGCTAGTTGCATGCCCCATTGTACTGCCTCGGCTTTAGCATAGAGCATGTCTCCATAAAATTTCGACACTTTAATGGTTGCCGCTACAATTACACCATTCCAGTCTCTAATAATAACCCACAATCCAGATGACTGATTCTCTACATTGGTAGCAACATCAACATTTATCTTTAAAAGAAGGTTTTCCTTACTTCAGACTAAGAAAGGGAAAGAATACATGATTTTTTATGCTTATTTTAATGTTTCATCTTCAAATAAATCATTCCAATTATTGGAGTTAAATCTTGGTAGAATTTGAAAAGCTCGAAACACATATATAATCAATAAGAGAACAAAAATAAGTCAACCTCATTTCCTATTTATAGGATGAGATAAAATGATTGAGAATTAAAAGCGTTAACGCTACAACCGATCCATAAATTTTTTAAGCTTCCATAAAAACCAGACTAAGCAATAAAATACCTCGTATTTATCCATCCGCCTCGGATTGTCTCTCAATCCCCATACTGCTTGGCCCGTAATAATACCTTGACCAACTAATTAATGATAAAATCTTTCAATGAATTATGATTTAATTATTTCATCATTGAGATTCACTACACCGAAATAACTAAGAACTCCGAATTAGAGTAATAATAATATTATTATTAAGCCATCAAAACTATTTCAATATCTCTTTTTTTTTTTTGGTTCCAATCCACGGGCACAACACATGATTTTTATGAATCCATACGACTTTTATTCTTCCATTTCTTTTATTTGACACCATTTTTTTTTTATTCGTTCATTTTCTTTACTTTATTTCATCTGTTTATTTTTATTGATTTTATTCCCAGTCAAAATAATGACTAAATCGAATAAATTATATTCAAATCCCTATCAAAATTCACAATAATTCACAATAATAGCAGGAGAATAGAGGATTAGATATATCTTTATATCATATATAACTAGAAATATCTAATATCTCATATACATGTATTTCTTTCGGAACGTAAACCAACTATTCATATCTTAGATTCAAAGTATTTGTATCTTAAAGTCAGTCGTATTTTATAATCTCTTTTGAGAAAATCCACAAGTGTCGGTATTTGATTCCATATACCTAATTACGTCTCTCTCGCCTAATCACCCCATTTTTATAAATCTATTTTTAGGAATTTTTTCTATTCCTTTTATTTATCATTCCAACATTGCTGCAATTGAAATAGACGAATTCATTGGGTCGGATCATTGCCTAAAACTTAATATCAGTATTTGATTGAAGTACAATCATGCAATTTATTATTTATTATATTAATATTTTCTACAATTCCCCAATTTCATAATTTTTTTTATAAGACTATTGGTCGTATATTCTATATTTGTAGATTTATGGTTTGTTATGTATGTTTTCTAAAATTTTAATTTAATATTTCTTCGTTCCCCTTTTGTGACCCGTTAGAGCCAGTTGAAGTGGTGTGTATGATACTGTAATACCCCGGTAATTCCCGATTCTCTCGAAGATTTTCGAGTCATGAATGGAATAATACCTGACATTTAATAATGTGAGAGTACGTATGGGCTCATGAAAATTTCTAGTTGGACATTTGATAAATTCCTCGAAGTATCGATATGAAATTTATTATAAGGTTTAACACGAATAGCCATTAGTGTTTGGGTCGTAACTTTTTCATATGATCTTCGTTTTATATGAATTTTATATCGTCAGAAAGCTAAGATTAAGATCTACAACTTTCGAGTTGGATATTTCTCTAGATTTGAATTAGAAATAGATCAATAAGGAATTTCAAAATTCGTATGAACAGTACCTACCGACCAAACTGGAGAATTCTTAAAGTTTCAAATATTTTTCATCATTTAATCTTTTGCAAACAACCCCTAGTATATGAAGAGGGTATCACTCTTTCATCCCTCATTTTTTAGAGAAGAAAACGTGAGAGAAAGGAGGAGTTAAAAGATGCAAAATTTTCCTTCATCTTATCCACCAAATTTGGGTTGATTCAAGGGCGCAATCACACATGCAAGCTTAGAAGAAAGAAGTGGAAGCTTTGAGGATTATGCTAGTGAAGAGAGAAATGAATTAAAGGTAATGAAATATTTGATCCAAACTTGAATTGATAATGTTTTGGTGATTTGATAATTGATTGGTGTTATTGACTTGAGGTTGATGAGGTTTAGCTAATTATTGTGTTGGGAAGTTAATAATTTGAGAAACCCCAAAATTAAGAAAACCATAGACATGGATTGCATTGGAATCCATGGAGTTTAATGTTGTAATTTGATGATTTGAGGATTAATGTTTTGGTGATGATAACATGTGTTTTGTTGGAAATTGATTGAGAGTTGAATTTGTTTCTTTTGTTCTAATGTTGAACTGTTAAAAGATACTTGTGTGAAGGTGGTAAGGTTGGTGTTGATGTTGCTTGTTGATTTGTGAAGTAAGATAAGGGCTATTTTGGTTGTTGATGAAGGCTTGATATATGTTGAAGTGTATTAGTAGTGCCAAAAAGGAAGGATAAAAAGAGTTTGTATTAAATATAATGTATATCCACAATGCACACCTAGTGTTCGATAAAATGACGACCTTAATAAGATTAAGAAATTAAATAATTTTTATGTATGATAATATGTGTTTATTTAGTTGGAAAATCTGGTAAGGATGATCAAATTAAATAAAGTTAATAGAGGGATGAAATTGGTATGTTGGGCAGTGAGTTTAATGAAGTCACATTATGGACAGATTGTGAATATTTAGTTATAAGTCAAGTTTGTGATGTCTGATTGATGAAGCGTAAATTTCTGGGTAAATTATACATATAGGGGAGTAACATATCTAAAACTTAGAATTTTGGACTTAATATGAGACCGGAACTAATTTTTGAAGTCGGGCAATCTGCTGCCCCTGTGCCTAATTTTTCCAGTTGCACAGCCCCTGAACTTCAGTCCATAACTTGAGTTTCTAGTATCGGAATTGAGAACCGTAAAAATATACATAAACTAGATACATTATGGATCATTCCAGTAAAATTTCAGCTTCAGATTTATCCCCAATTAATCACAGTGAATTTTCAAAATTAGACATCAAGTAGTGAATTTTCTAGTGATTAGTGAAATATAAATTTCCACTACCGCATTTATACAATCCCAAATCTAAGCCCGTAAAATTCATAGATACCATAGATATCTCCAACACTCCAGTACATTAAGTGTCCATGCATTTCATATTCTTTCATGTGATATGAAAATATTCCGAGTTATAAAGAAAGAAAACTAACATTGTTTTGACTTTAGATCGACGTCAGAACACTCGGAAGTCATCTACATCGCATACCGCATCTGAATTGTCATAGCACTGTGAGTGGATATTTTTCTATTATCTGAGAGTATTTATTTCAGAATTTTAACTATGTCTTCAAATTATGATTTTGCATATCTTGATTTGATTAACCTATACTTGAAATTGATGATTTCAAGCAAGTTGAAAATTATGATTTAAGCTTATGATAAAGTTTGGTTTCAGATTAATATTTTGATGATGAAAATGATTTCAAAGGTATGATTTTATGATTTTGGAGACATGGGGGAAAATCCACCTCAAATATAACTTGATACAGATATAAAATTGACGGATATCGGTAACCAATCTGGATATAGACGTGTGCACATGGAATACAAGACTAGAGATGACAAATGCCTCTAGATCCTGGGTATAGGGCTAGTGGAATAGCGATACCCCTAGACCCGGATTTCAGAGGCAGGTTGGTGGCACTGATAGCACCACTGTTTACTGGCTTAGTGGCTTAGGGGATTGTGCGTACAACGCCCCAAGACCACAAGATTATTGTACAGATTGACAGATGATTTTACAGATGATTTTACATATGGTTTTGTGAATGATTTTCACAAAGGTTTTGAAAAGAAAATCCTGACTTATATATTATGGATTCAGAAACAGACTTTTGAGACATTATTCTTTAAAGAGAATGGTTCATAAAGAAGTTCTCAAGAGAACTCACAATTTAGAGAGATTCTAGAAAATATTTTCATAACAGAAAAGTTTGTTACTTGAGATGATTTTGGTTTTAGAACCATGAGTTTTCAAAAAGAATTTCAGTTCCGTTTTTTCTTTAAAAACTATCCACTTACTAGGTCGTTCAAACGATCTAACCCCCTCACTCTCAGTGTTTCTGTGTTGCAGGTACACCTGGAGGGCGAGCTCGAGATGATGAATACTGTTGGCAGTCACTTGGGTGTCGAGTCCACCAAGTTGAGTACAGAAATCAATATAGTCCGTGTCAAATAAAAATTACACATCATACATTGTAGAGTATCTGTCTTTGTGTGTGTCCATTATCATAATTGTAATATAATTTACTAATGAGTACATTGTGTTGGATATTTGAGATGCATGTTATTGATTATTGAGTTGGGCAATGGACCTCTTTGCATGAGTTATGCCTGTAATGAGGTTAACAGTGTTGGTCACAGTTAGAGGCTCATGGGGATATGGTAGTCTATTCCATGCCGGTAGCATCTCCAGTTAGGGGATATTACAGATACAAAGTCCATGATGTAAAATTCTTATTTTAGTTCATTTTATTGGCTCGACTCATCCAAAATAAACATCTTTCAATTTTGAGAATCTCAAAGAATTCCTAATTAGAATTGTATTATCTTTTCCTCTTTAATTTATTTAACCCATCCATACAATAATAACACGAATGAGACTTCAGTTCCTTCGTTTGAACTAAAAGGAATGCACAAATATTTATTGAATATCATGTCAAAATAAAGATTAATTTCATAGAATTCAATATGCATAATGTATTTCATAAATTTGGGGGGTATATAATCCTTGCGTAAGGGTCACTCATCCAACTTTCCGACATTAAGATACATTTTTGTAGTGAATATTTATCATAAAGGATTCCCAAAAGTTTGGGTGAAACTAAGTGGAGGTCCGAACCGACCGATGTTGAAGAATCAACGGATGAGTTGTGGTGCCAGATACTCTTTTCAGGGTAATTCCATCAATTCCACTACCAAATCAATTAAAACCAATTTAAATGAAAGTCAAGTAAATATTTTTTTGGAAGAAAATGTTTAGCTAACTTCATGCGCTTAACCATAAATAAGTGTGGCACTTTGTCGAATCGGACAGGGGAAGCCCGAGCCGAGCCCGGTCAACAAAAGAAGCCCGAGCCTGGGAAAGGGATCGGGCTTTTTTGGCCCGATTTTTCTTTCTTTTTTTTATAAAATTAGTAATAATCAAAATCTTATACTAAAATATATTAACAAAAACAGAGTATCAATTTCTTAAAGACATGCATTAACTTAAGAACCAAAAATCTATTAATTTTTTAACAATTAATTAATTTTTTATTTTTTAGGGCCCAGACTTTTGATGCGGGCCCAGCCCGGACCTATTATTATAAAGCCGGCCCGGATTTTTTAAGAACGGATTTTTTTAATTTGTTCAAATCATGCAACCCTTTAATTTCAAGACGAATAATATTCTCATTTTCAAATCTTCTACTGCATCCTATGAACAAAGTATCAGCTTACAAAGTACTAAAGATATGAACTATCTATAGCTAGTTCTTTGGAATTACAGGCACAAGAAAATTCCCTAATGGCGAATATAAAATTTTAGATGCCGTTTGATAGAGAATATTGATTGAGAGTATAAATTTATTCATAAGTATTATATTGAGAGTATAAGTTAGCTTATAAACTCATCAAACTCTACACCAAATAATACATTAAAGTTTGCGGTGCAGCCGTCTTGCTGATCTGGTGCAACTGCAAAAACTTGTGCTTGTTGAACCCAATTAATTTTTAGTTGACCAGATTTCTCTGTCAAAACTAGTGATCGGACATTTTTGGCCTACAAATTTCTCTAGTCCATATCTGCTATAGGAGAAAATATTCTATGCAACAGTGGTACCGCGTCATCCATGCAACAAGCCAATCATCTACTGTCACGCATGCTAAAAAAGTAAAAAACAACTAAAAAATAGGTGAATAAATTCTACATGTCATTTTTTAATTCGCTTGTGGTACCACGTCACTCATACCACTGTTGCACTAAAGAATCTCTCCTGCTATAGTCATGGACTTTTCAGTTACAAACTAATATATTTGGGAAATAATTAGTAATTGCCTTCCAAATTTGTGTAACTAATAACGTTTATTACAAGACAACAACTATATTTGGCTTGTTTTCTAACTGCTTATTAACCACCAAGTTTGACGATGAAAGCTCCTCCTGATAAAAAAAAATTAATTATTTCAATGTTTTTAGTTTTTTTTTTTTTATTGGGTTTTACAAATTTAGTTATATATATATTTAGAATTAGAAATTAAATTATATAATTAAAAAATATTTTATATTAATAAAAATCGGGTCCGGACGAGCTCGGGCTTTTTTGCCTAACCCTGGCTTCGGCCTTAAAAAATTACATTCGAGCTGGGCTTGGTCAGGCAAGGTCGGACTCGAACTATTCTTCCACCCCTATCAAGTATCAACTTCTTTATGGTTTAAAATATATGATTTTCATTGGAGGCTTCCTATATAATTAATGATTTGCTATGGAACAAATTCGTGTAGGCTAAGATAGACTAGGCCGGACAAAAACTCATCCACCATATATGTATCCACATATCACTATAATACAAAAGTATTTCAAGTTCTCTCCTTAATTCCTGTAGCTCTAGGCTCCTCTCCTTAATTTGTGAAAAATCAATTAATTAATGATGGTAAGAATTTTGAGATATTGCTAATGTGGTTATTGGTTCAAAATTTAATTTGCAAGTTAATTTGTGGATGCTAACTAAAAATCAGTAACAAACATTGGATATCGAAGAGTCATAGAGTTGGGTGGTGGGAACTTTTGATAATGTTGAGTATGATGAAGAGGGCAATCTCATTATTTGCCAAGTTGTTATTTTTTCTTTTCAAAAATTTATGAAGTTAACCGAAAGGGATTACCTCAGTGGTAAAAATTTTGAGTTTGAGTGATTTGCTCTCTCTCATATTCAAGTTTCGAATCTCACTAAATGTATTTCCTTGGGGTCATATCCACTGGTGTAAAAAGCCAGCGACTTATCATAATATGTGTTGGGAAACTTCTGAGGTCACGGAACACAGGTCTCAGAGATTAATCGAGGTGCGCGTAAGCTGCCCCGGATATCCCGGTTACCAAAGAAAAAAAAAACTTAGGAAGTTTTCATTTTTAGTTTCTGGGTTTTGCTAAATTTGTTCATTTTTTTGTGGGTGTATTTTGCGAACAATTATATTATATTTCGAGTGTATATGTCATCTCTTTCACAGTAGTTGGGTTCCACAGTATCAACAAACTATGTGGGACCCAACTACTGTGAGAAAAATGACATATACATCTGAAATATGATATAATATCTCTCGTATTTTGCTGTAGTTGAATAAGAAAAGGATGGTGACGATTGGAGATTTTAAAGTCAAGACTTCGGTTTTGAGATATTGCTAATGTAGTTAGTAGTTCAAAATTTCATTCTTCCAACTGTTACGAAATTATTTTCCTTTTTTTTAATTTAAATTATAAAATTAAATTAATAAATATATTAAATAAAAAAAACATATTTCAATAAAAATGTATATTATAGTTTAATAATAATACTAAATTATAAAAATAAATTAATAAATCTAAAAATAAAAATAAAAATCTTATTATAACAAGAAAAGATATTATACTATCCGATAACTTTTTGAATAATATCACAGATAATTCGGATATATAAATATAAATATATGTGTATATATATAAGTTAAATATTTTTAAAACTTTATCACCGCACCATGTGGTATTTAATATCTACAATTATTATTTTTAATTAAATTATAAAATTTAAATATCCCTAAAATTATATTTTATTATTAATTTATAAAATTAAAATAATAAAGTAAGAAACCTATTACAATATAAAAATATAATCTCCTAATAAAACAAGAAAAATATTACTTTAATTAATTAATATTGTAATTTATTATTTTTTAAAATTAAATGATAAACTATTAAAATAACAAACATATTATAATATATCATTAAAAAAAAATTTGTGGCACATAATCTTATAATATTTTTTAAATTAATTTTTAAAATTAAAATAATAAATAATTTAGAATAAGAAACATATTATAATATAAAATTAGAATCTCATATTTATTATTAAATTATAAAATTAAAATATCTTTAAAAATAATTTTATATTATTAAATTGTAAAATTAAAATAAGAAACCTATTAAAATATAAAAACATAATATTTTCTTAAAATAATAAACTTATTAATTTGATTAATTAATAATATATAATAATAAAACGTATTATAATCTCCCATTAAAATTTGAAAAACGTATGTGGCATCTAATATATAATTAATTTTTTATTATTAAATTATAAAATTAAAATAATAAATTATTAAAATAAGAGACTGTTTTTGGAAACATTGGAAACCCCACCGCTAAACCTTTCGACCTTAGCTCAAGTAGAGCATGTAAAATCGTTAGTTGTTCCGGGCTCTTACAAAAAATGTACCCCCTGGGCTCGAACTTAAATCCTGACAATCAAGTCTTAAGCCATTTGCCACCAATCCACACCCATTGTTGACTAAAATAAGTGACATATTATAATATAAAACATATTTTTTTATTAGAATAAGAAACTAAATAGTATTCGTTCACAAAATCTAACCATTTTTTGATTTCGAGTCTATTGTTGATTGTTGTTTGTTATTTAACTTTAATTTTTTCTATAAATATTAATATGATCTTTTTATTATGTTTCATGATGTAGATTATAAGTATCAATTCTTGCAAAGTTAATATGAACTTTAAATTATTTCTATACGTTTTTTTATGAACTGTTTATTTTTATTTTTTATACTTCAACATGTAGAATATAACTATTAGTTATTGCAAATTGAATATGGATTGATTAAGATTTGAAATTAGATAATAAAATTTATGCTTAAATTGAAGAAATTTTATTAAATTTTATTAAAATTCATCTGAAAGAAAATTAAGCATTTTAAAAGTTATATTTATAACTAGATATATGATTTCAAATGAGAGATAAAGATGATAGAGAAACTTTGATGTGAATAATAAATATTATTTAACCAATTGGGAGACCAACAAATATGATAAATAAATAAATCAAATTGTCTCATTTATATTATAAAATCGATAAGATTCGAAATATTTAAAAGATCAGTACCTAAAATAATATTATGTTTATTTTTTAATATGAAATTATAGTTAAAGGTATGTTTAATCCGCACAAATCACGGGCCCTATACTAGTTGATTTAAAAGATAAATGCGTGTAATAGTTATATTTAGAATTTGCATGGTGATAGCTTGTCAACTCAATGATGCGTAAACAATAAGCCATCACGGTGAGTGAATATTTTAAATCTTTCCATTCCAAAGTTTAATTTCTTATTTGGGTTTTGAGCAGACATGATTATACAAGTAACTACTTGATCATATCCCCACTCACAAGCCTACAACATCCTTTACAAATAGACAAGTAAACTTTTCATATTCGGAATCAACGAGTTAGATATGATACGAAAATGTTATTATCTGTATTTGATTTTTTTTACTTATATCCAATCCTAACGTATCGAATTATACAATTCATTTAACTAACAAATATAAAAAAAAAATTTATCTTTTACACGTTTCTAACGTATCAAGTCCTACGAACTCCTATCCGTATGAGATTTTTGCGACCCTTTCGTACTCACTCACATGTATTCAAAAAATATTAGCAGGAAAATAAAAGAACCAAACGTGTTGGTGGCCACTATATATTCATCAATCTTGATTTGGCTTGAGAACGACGGATACTTGATTATATGACAGCAACCCTTTTGATATTTTTTAGATTCCTTCTTTCATGGAACCCTAAATCGAACCGTCCACCAAGCATTGCGATTTAAATGCAAGTACCTAATAACAGATGGACCCTTTTGCCAACTCACAACTAGCACTCACATCTTATCTCATTTGCTTTCAAAATTAGCACTAATCTATAGGGATATGCATCGGTCGGTTCGGTCGGTTAATTCTTGATTTAGATAAAATGATCGAGATGGATTCACGTATTTTTAAATCTATATCGATGTCATAAGTGTTCACAAAACATTGTGATCGACTATAATGTCCACAAAGACTACATGTACTCCACTCAACAATAAATATTTTTTTTTACCTCATGGGTGAGAATTTCTGAATATGAAACCAGAATTAAATGAATATCTTACATATGTTTTTTTTTTTAATCCGTATTTCACTCATTCCTTTTGTTTTTGTTTTTTGTTTTTTGTTTTATTTTATATTTACGTAAAAAGAGAGAAATAAATCTCAGATAATATTAATTAATCTAAAAAAAAACGTGGTCTTAATTGAAAAGTGTTGACCAATTTAAGTCGTTACCAACTTGTAGAGCAGTAATGAATGATGCGTAGATGCTGAGTCGGATTTAAATAGGCATTCGAACCAAAATTTGGTCAGCTTTCGGCCACCTGTATGAGACCAGTTAAATCGTTTCTAAAAAATTGATAGAACGAATTTATATAATAAATAATTATATTTAATTAAAAATTATTAAAAATGTTAAATTTTGGCTTTTGGTTTTAAAAATTTTAAAAGAAATTGATCGAATCCGGTTAATCGATTTTGACTGAATTTTATTACTTAGCCTAATCGGACTCACGGTCGGTTCCCGATTCGTCTGTCCTATCCGGTTTTCAAAACTATGATTTTCAAAATTAAAATTGGACAATCAATATTATGCTCCTTGAAGTTTTATGACTTTCTAATAATTATATAGGTTATTTATTTGTACCAAATAGATCAATTTTTAACTTTTATCAGTGATGATTTTTAAAGGAAAATATAAATATATTTCTTATATATTGCACTCACACCTCACTCTACCAAAATCTTAAATTAAACATGTCTCTTAAACTTTGAACACGTGACCTGTACTCTACCAAAATCCTAAATTAAACGTATCCCTTAGAACTTGAACCCGTGACTTCTTGCTTTCGCCGTAAGAGTCAAGTCAATTAAACTATCATATGTGGATAACACAAATTGCACAAAAAAAAAAAAATTAAAGACTTATGTGATATAATTGAAGAACTATCTTTATTTCAGAAAATACATCAAACTCGAGACCCAAAACTCCAAAATTAATTTCAGTCAAAATCCGGACGCTCTTTTATATGTGACAGTACTTTTAAAATCTTATATTATCAGCCTAATAGTAAAGTTGAATTCAAGGCAAAGAGCAATTTATTTTTGGGTCAAAGACTTTGGTCTAATTCAAATTGTTCACTTAAAAACCATTCTGACTTTCCAAAAATTGCTGAGCTCAAAAGTTTTTTTTTGTTTTTTTATTTTATGGAAATTTGAAAATTCCGCGGTCTAATCATTCGACTAGAAGCTAAACGGGCTCTTATAAGAAAAACATCTCATAGACTTGAACTCATGACCTAATAATCAAATCCTAAGTCATTTGTCATCAAGCCACATCCATTGAAAGCATTTTTTTTATGTTAAATCAACGATCTATCACAAAAATTTTGAGTTTTTTAATATTTATAATAAATTTAAAAGTAATTTTTTAAAAAATAATTTTATTTTATCAACTTTAAAGACAAATTCAGAGATGAGCGAGTCATTAGAAAGAATGTAACTAGCACATCACCTGTGAGATGCGCGGACGGTTTTGTTTTAAGCAAGCTCTTGAAAGGTTAAAAAAATGATATATATATATATATATATATATATATATATATATATTTAATAAAGTGAATGTTGAATTGTAAAGGATTAAGAAGTTAGGAGGATGTGACGCTTGAACAATTTTAAGTACATTTCAATTTTTTTTTCTAGTTGTTGTCATCTATTATGTGGTTATATCTGAATCGTTCATTTTTCGTTGTTTGTTGATTTACGCTTCCATCGGTCCTCGGATAATCAGTGTCAACAACAAAATCACCCATAATTTAGCCTGTGATTGGAAATCGTACCTTGCTATAGAATAGGGCTTCGAATCATTTATTGACTCAAACTCAATTTCTTTGTTAATGGTGTTTGATTCACAAGCCCTCAAGGGGTGTGGCTTGGTAGTGAAGGGTCCAGAATCTCACCTTGAGGTTCTGGATTCGAATCCAGGGGGTGCAACTTCTTGTAAGAGCTTGGGGCAGCCGGGGGTTTTACCTACGCCGCGGCCCAGAATGAGTGGTTTGATGGCGGGGTTTCGAACGATTTAAAAAAAAAAAAAAAAAAAAGGTGTTTGATTCAAAAATTGTTGGTGCTATGAAGATAGATTTCTCCGCTTCCTGTAACATGGAGTATTGTAAGGCCAAGTAAATGCTTTAGATAATGCAGCATATTCCATATTTGTTCAATTCCTAATTTCCTATGATCATATAATAAATACTATATTCAAGCACATTAACTATGAGTATGCATTAATCGGTTTTAACAGATTAATCGAATCGTTCCGATCAATTTTTTTTATAATGGTTCGATTATTGTGATTAAATATGATTTTTTCGATTAAGATTTTTAACTTTTTCGATTTTTCGGTTCGGTTAAGGTTATGAGATTTGTATAATCCAAAAGCAAAAGTAATTTTTTAATGTAACAGAGATACGAGTGATATGATATAATTAATAAATTAATAAATGATATGTATAATTTAATATTTATATTTTTAATTGATTTTTAATATTTTAACACACGTAACAATAAATTATTAGAATATTTACACGAATGATGTTGTATGGTAGATTTTTTCCAAAGAAACAACGACTTAGAAGACAGTATCCAAAGCAATGAAAGCATGTGATGTAAATAACAAATCAGATTTAGAAAATCACACACGTGTTACAAAAGCAAAATAAATACTGTCCGTAGATTTTTTCACGGATAATAAAAAGATAAAAAAAATCTGACACCTGTCGGTCATTATCGTAATTCTAATCTAAAACCGTGACCGCTTTGTATAGATTATATTCTCATTTATAAATCCAAATAAGATTCATTTCTCCTCATTTATTTATTTATAAATGGAAAGAACAGAAAAATAATTACACAATTATTTATTAAATAAATATAAAATTTCCTCTTCTCTTCCTTCAATCAGCTCTCGATCTAGGGTTACAAAAACCTTTAAATTGAATCAAAAGCAAAGGAGATATAGTTCTATCAAAAGTCAAAGCCATTAAGCCAAGGCGAGGAGGTGATGGGGAAAGCGGCGGTAGCGGCGACGGTGGTGTGCACGGCGGCGGTGTGTGCGGCGGCGGCGTTGGTGGTGAGGCATAGGATGAAGTGCACGGGGAGGTGGGCCAGGGCCTTGGCTATACTGAAAGAAATGGAGGAGAATTGTGGGACCCCTATTGGGAAGCTGAGACAGATAGCTGATGCGATGACGGTTGAGATGCACGCCGGCCTCGCATCGGAGGGTGGCAGTAAGCTCAAGATGATCATCAGCTACGTCGATAATCTCCCCACTGGGTGGGTACCACACAAATTAAATTAAATTACAAATATACCTTTTATTTTTCTTTTCCTATACTGTAGGATTTTTTTTTTTTGCCTTTTTATTGTAAAAAAAAAATATATATGTGTAGTTGATTGGTTGGTTTGTTATTGTTTATTGGTTACATTTTCTTCTGGACTGGATATAAGTTTTTAATTGGTATTTTCCAATTTAATCATGTTATATTTATTATGTGAAACTTAACTATTTTTACACTTGTTTGAGAGCTCTTATTATGATGGAGAAATGATTATTCTTATGTTGGGATGAAAGGATTTCCATGCGCAAGATGAGTTTTTATTTTATATTGTGTTGAATATATGTTTAAGTGATCAGTCTCAGAGGTAAAGTTCCTTGATTTGAGTTTAATTGGTCGTCTAACCTTGGTAGTAGGTTTTCCTCATAATTAGTACATCAATTGTTGTGGATGAAGTATGTTATAAATGAAAATAAAAGAGGGGATTGAAATGGAAAATTTTAAAAATAGCAGTAGTAAGTGTTTCTTAAGGGTGCAGTTGTTTTTCCTATGCATGGATTCTTCCTGCTGAAGAATTAATTTTAGTTGGATGAGCTTTTTCTGCTGATGATAGTTCTGTCGAACTTTCCCATCACTTTCATCCTCAATTTTACAGGGATGAGAAGGGGTGGTTTTATGCATTGGATCTTGGCGGTACAAATTTCCGTGTCCTGCGAGTACAGTTGGGTGGAAAAGAAGGCCGTGTTGTTAAACAGGAATTCGAGGAAGTTTCAATTCCACCACATTTGATGACGGGGAGTTCGCATGTGAGTGTTTTTTCAAACCTTCCTGACAAAATTTAAACTAGCTTAGATGGGTTCGTGGTCTGAGTTTCTTTTAATGGTTTGAGATTTCAGGAATTATTTGACTACATTGCTGCAGCACTTGCGAAATTTGTTGCTACTGAAGGTGAAGGATTTCATGTTTCACCTGGTAGACAAAGAGAGTTGGGTTTTACCTTCTCATTTCCAGTTAGGCAAACATCAATAGCATCAGGGGATCTTATAAAATGGACCAAGGGCTTCTCTATAGAGGATACGGTTAGTCCTACTTACCTTAACTCCTGTTTTTTTGCAATATTTTCCAAAATGATTCTGCAATTGAATTCTGTAGTTATGGTGTTTCCAGCCTTGCTCATTGTCCAAACTCAGTGGAAGTTTCAGAGATTCTTTAAACTTCTAAAGATGTAACTACTGTTATAATTCTGCAGCAGTGATATATGCTTTATTTTTGTAACTTATTGTTTCCCCTATGTAGTGAGTTTGGTTGATTCTTATTACTATAACTCCTGTTTCACAGTCATTCATATTGATCCTGTGCAGTTAATCTCAATGTTTCTGTCTTTTGTTGATTGTCTAAATTTAGTGGGTTTTGAAACTAAACCATATAGAATTTAATAACTGAGTTTAATGATGTCCCATGTTGGCTGATTCTATGGATGTGGTTTTTTCTTATCGTCTTTCATAACCAACCGCCCTTCTATAATCAGGAATTAGAGCTTGTTGCCCAAGTTGAAAAATTTCCACTCTTAGGTCTCCATGAACAGCATGATATATAAGCAAGACTCCAATGGGCAATGAGTAGTTCTTTGAAACCCTCATTGCTACCATTGGCCTGGCCTTTTCTTTTAGGAAATGTGAATATTCGAAGTTGGTCCATTTTCTTTTGGGATTGGACACTGAGTATTTAACATGCCATATAAAGCAGGTTGTTGATTCTTATAACCTCCTAAAAGTTTCCTTCTGTAATTTCCAATATACCTTATTACTTCTGACTCATGATTAGTTATTGAGCCTAGTGGAAGGAGTTACGTGTCCTGTGCAGATGAATATTTTTATAGCATTTATTGTCCACCACGTCATGTCGCTTCTCATGCACATTCCCTTGATATTGCTAAATGATATTAAGGTCATTTGTTTAGTGTTTCAGTTTTTGGGGAGCAAACAACGATCTTAGGGACTACAAACCATCCATTCCTGCCATGATCATTTCTGGACGGTGTACTAATTTTGGAACCATTGGCAATAACATGGCCATTGGACTCGCTGCACATCAATTCGTACCTTCCTATATATGTGTTAATTATAGGGAGAGCTCCTAGATGGCTAGATATACCACGTGCCTACTGCCGTGCCTAACCCAGGCGCTTGGGCACCTACTCACCCAAGTTAGGACCTTAGGTGCCCATGGGCACCACCTAGGATTGCTGCGGTGCCACCTAGGGTCGTGTTTTTTTCAAAATTTTCAAACCCTAACGTGCCTCCCAGCGCCCTCCTGCAGCTCTGTGAAATTTTCATTCATTTATTTATTTATTTTAAATTAAACCCTAAAAGGACTTAAAAATAAAATAAAAAGAGCCAAGAGGTAAAACGTGAAGGTGCCCTGGGCACCACCTAGGCGCTTGCCTACTCACCCAAGTTAGGACCTTAGGTGCGTAGGTGCTCTGGGCACCACCTAGGACTGCTGCGGTGCCACCTAAGGCCGTGTTTTTTCAAAATTTTCAAACCCTAACGTGCCTCCCAGTGCCCTCCTGCAGCTCTGTGAAAGTTTCATTCATTTATTTATTTATTTTAAATTAAACCCTAAAAGTGACTTAAAAAATAAAATAAAAAGAGCCAAGAGGCAAAACGTGAAACGATGCTTTCAAAACTGTACTCTTGTAGCGGCCTGTGCATGTGTCAGAACCTGCCTTTTCACTTGACTAAATTGTATTTCAGGAAATGACTGGATAACTCTTCCTAGTTTTTGGATTCTCAAGTTTTTTTTTTTTTTTTGGGGTCAATTTAAAGTGTTATTGTAACAAAGTCTAACATTGTACCCGTGGTACCTAGATGGGGATTCGAAAAGCATTGCTGGTTTCTAGCGAAAGACCATTCAATGGTGTAAAATGAATAATCAATTAATCATGATGTCACCTAGGCACCACCCTAGTATACCCACGTGATGTTTTAAAGTTGATTTGAGTTTAGTGTCATGTGGAATTTTAACTAAAACAAAAACTTTTTTTAATGTGATTTTTAATTGTGGACTTGACTCTTTATTTGTTGATTTTTGATTTTTTACATCATGGTTGAATTTTACATGATTTGGATATTTCATTCAGTTGACAATGTTAGTTTTTAATTGTCAGCTGAGGAATTTCCTAGTTAGGCGCCCTAGGGTTGCCGCTCGACTAGCGCCTAGTGAGTTTTATAACACTGAGATATACATGTGAGGTTGTTTGCATGGTGGATTTTTTTGTTTCTATTACACATTTGTGCCTGTGTGCAATAAACTTGAGCTTATTAGGCGGGCAGCTTCTTCATAAATAGCCGTGCCAGGTAGATCTGTGGTGTATAGCTGTTCTAGAATGCATGCGAGTGTCAGAGTGTGTTCACTTCTCTAAAAATTTATATTTGGACTTCTCTCAGTTTTTTCTTGACCTTTATTGTTGTCTGATTCTTCTCTTGGCTGTGTTATAGGTTGGACAAGATGTGGTGGGAGAATTGACTAAAGCCATGGAAAGAATTGGGCTTGATATGCGTGTGGCAGCTTTGGTAGGCCCAATTTTTCTTTACTTTTTTAGCACTCTGCTTAGTTTTTCGTTCCCGTCTGACGAATTTCATTCACAATATAGCCTGATATAAGATGTTTCTCATTTCAAATTTCTTCCCTCGTATCCTGTGGATTGCTTGACATGCTGAGGCGATGCAGGTGAATGACACCATTGGAACATTAGCTGGTGGTAGATACCACAACGAGGATGTCATTGCTGCTGTAATCTTGGGTACTGGAACTAATGCAGCTTATGTAGAGCGAGCACATGCAATTCCCAAGTGGCATGGTCTTTTACCTAAATCAGGAGAAATGGTTCGTAAGTTATCTGCAGATATTCATATCTGATCTAGATGTATTATTATTTTTAAATGATAAACTATATTTTATGAAACTATTTTCATCAACATAGGTTATCAATATGGAATGGGGTAATTTCCGATCATCCCACCTTCCACTAACAGAATATGATGAAGCAATGGACGCCGACAGTTTGAACCCCGGAGAACAGGTTGCTATACTAATTTGCTAGTTGCTTGTTATCATTGTTATATAGATGGCTTCACAGATGCTCATGATACCACTTTTTTGTGCTTGCAGATTTTTGAAAAAACTATCTCTGGCATGTACTTGGGGGAAATTGTCCGCAGAGTCTTGTGCAGGATGGCAGAGGAAGCTGCCTTTTTTGGTGATACTGTTCCTCCGAAACTGAAAATTCCTTTCATATTGAGGTGTGTCTTTTGCGCTTATACACTGTGTCCTATCCAGTCCTACTCTGGCATCTCATCCTTGTATTGAAACTTGTTAAGTTTGGATGATGGTGAATTTTTCATTCTCCATCCTTTCAGAAGTTCATCAATGCATCCTGTTCCATGTAAGAAGGCGTAGCTACTGTTATATGTAGCCTGTAAATGGAAACTTATTGGTTATATGGCCTTTGGCACTTGGCATTTTACTTGATTGAAGCAAATTACTTTTGGCAACCTGAGTTATCATGTATTTGAAGCCACTATCCAACCAATCCCCGTCTTGTAATCCTAGCCTACAAATCTGACCAAATTGGACCTGGTTTTCACTTAGCATTTTTTTTTCTAGATTTTTCAATGTTAATGGAGTTTGTAGTGCTACATATTTAAGCATGTAGGAACAGTATTTGTTTTCTGGTGTTTTCCGCTCTGTTTTATGTAAGTTTATGCTTTCATAGGACAATCCATTTCGTGTATAAAATGTTTTACACCATTGATTTTGCAAATTGGTGTTCTTGCTGAGCTGTTACATTTTATCATGAAATATGCAGGACTCCTCACATGTCGGCAATGCATCATGACACGTCTCCAGATTTGAGAGTGGTTGGGAAGAAATTAAAGGATATATTAGAGGTGATATACTTTGTTGACACAGTTGGAGAACAGCTTTTTTTTTTTCTGCCAATTGATTATCTCCATGATTTGCTTGTTTTCAAACTTTCTTCTTTACTTCTAACAGAAAAAAATACATATGCTAACAAATTAAAATGAAAGGAAAAAACAGCCTGAAACAAAAAATTCCTTTCTGTAATCTTGCAAGGAAAATATGTTGTTTAGAACTAGTGATAATGGAGTTGGAAAATATATTTTTTTTGACAAGTTTTACATCAGAGCAGCAAGATCTCCCTTTATAAGTGAACTTATAAATATTTTTGTTTCTTGCAAGGAAAATATGTTGTTTAGAACTAGTGATAATGGAGTTGGAAAATATTTTTTTTTTACAAGTTTTACATCAGAGCAGCAAGATCTCCCTTTATAAGTGAACTTCTTAGCTTCTTATAAGTTATCTTTTGTTTCTTTTGTGTGTGTCAGATATCGAATACCTCATTGAAGATGAGAAAAGTCATTGTTAAGCTCTGTGACATAGTTGCAACTCGGGGTGCCCGTCTATCCGCTGCGGGGATTGTAGGCATCCTCAAAAAATTAGGCAGAGACGCAGTAAGAGATGGGGCAAAGCAGAAGTCAGTAATAGCACTGGACGGCGGTTTGTTCGAGCACTACACTAAATTCAGTGCTTGCATGCAGAGCACGCTCGAGGAATTGCTGGGAGAGGAAGTCTCTGAGACGGTCATCGTTGAGCATTCAAACGATGGATCAGGCATTGGAGCTGCACTCCTTGCAGCCTCTCACTCCCAGTACCTCGAGGCCGAAGAGTCGTGAAACTTTGCCTCCAGAATTCTAGTTTTCACATATATTTTTTTTTATTCGGCTTATTTAGAGCTCTTCCACACGCCCGCGTCAAGAGTTCTAGCTACAAAGTTCTTGAATTTCGGTCTCGTGGAGTGTAAGAATTGAGTAATGGATGATAAATTGTGCAGTCAGCAAGGCCAGTAACTGGCCAACAGCTTTAGGACTGTGATTCTGCATTTTTGTTCTTTTTTTTTCCTCCCGGATGGATGCCCGGGGAACAATGTTGGTTGGTTGGTTGGTACAAGTGTATAACAAAATTTCTCCTGAATCATAAAATAAAATGGGGATGTAAACTTTTCTTTTCTTATCATTCCTCTTTCCACAAACCTCAAACTTGTGATCACAAGGGCCTCAGTAGCATCAAATTCAAAGCATAGTTAGCTAAAAGCCTAAAATAGCGAGGCCAATGAAGAGGAGCACAGAGACAGATGAAAACTAAACACAGCATGAAATCCATTGACCTTTGAATATATAGAAAAACCACCCATAGGCCATAGTGGTATGAGGTGGTACCACCTCTACCTTGACTTCATCCATCGATATATTTTTAAACCATAAAATTCATTCATAAATAAAATAAAATACTATAAAGGATGTGAATATACATGTAATATTTGAGAAAGACCTAAAACTCGTTTACTCGTTAGGATACATCGTGATAACAAAACCCCTATGCATTATGTATTCCTAATATATAATCAAAATTCGAATTCACACCTAAATCTACCATGTCCTAAGAACTTTACCTTGGGAGATTATCAAAATTGGGCAAGTGAAAATTTTTGGGTAAATCATATTTTTCTTCCAAAAAATGAAGAGATCCATAATTTTGGACAAAAATACTCATTTTCTATCTCTCAAGCTTAGAAAGGGAAAAAAAAAAGTACAAGACGGGCTCTTTTTCGACACCTTGAGACGGCTCTTTTACAACAACTTGCGACACCAATTAAAAAGAAAAAAACTAAAACTTGCAGGCCTTCTGCCATGGGTTCCAAGCACCATGGCAGCGAGCTGCTGCCATGGAATTCCACAGCAGCTGCTGCCTGATTTTTTTTTTTTTTTGGTTTAGTTGTTAAAAAAGAAGGATAAGGGGGTAGAGATAATAAAGATGGTTGCCCAAATTTAATAAATAAATAAAAAACTTTGAGATTGCCCAAAAACGATAATTTCCCCTTTACTTTTGGACATCAAGAAGTCAGATTTTCACCTTAGCATACAAATAGTCTCTTAAAGTCTGTAGGGGAATCATCCAGTGTCTCGTGTGTATAATATCATCAATGAACACAAAAGCAAAACGATAACAAGTGAAAATGGAAAGAGAAGCCTTACCTCTATAGTTTGATGGAAAAGATTAAGAAATATAAAAACATGATCAAATAACCTGATATCTGAAGCAAGCACATCATATTATCACATAATCCAATTCAATAACTGCTTCACTATCAAACTTTTCCGGGCAACTACGTAGTGTTTCACTAACCATTGACAAACACCATTACGACTAAAAAAATTTGCTTCAGTGATTCACACTTTACTAGCTAATGGAATATAGGATAAACGAACCAGCATCATGATAAAATAGGACAAAAGAAACCAATAAATTGGTGTTGAGTAAGAAACACTCAGCTTCAAAAATAAAATAACATCAAGGCATAAACATAGTCAAAAACAAAATTGAGCTCAAACTTATTGATTCCATCTGAATTATTATACAATGATGCCGCTATATATCAAGAATCATTAAACATGGCATGGCATATAATCATTCAATGATTGAACATAAATAATCGCAAATCACAATTTCTAACATACAAATTGATGCTAAAAATTAAAAATTTTAATCTGAGCAATTTAAGACCTCATGTTTAGCTTCACTTGTACTCATAAGTGGGCACCGGAGGCGCATCAAAACTCTCCAAAATCTCCGTCTTGCTTCCGCCGCTAGCGGCCGATTCATTCTTTTTGCCTCCACCAAACCACCCTCCCAACAAACCGGAACCAGAATCCGAAGAACCTGATGATTCTGCTACTTGTACGGGCGGCTGGCCTGGAAAGCCGGAAGGAAAACCGGGTCCACCGACCATCCCAGGAACCGGCTCCGGATCATCCATCATAATCGGCATATTTTGCGGCCCACTGAGGACTTTATTGAGCATGATCCCTGCCCCTTCAATTAAAGCCAAAAGAACGCCACCAAATAGAGCGGATCGAGCCGAGGCGGCGAGCCCCTGGCGCATGGAGAGGAAGCCACCGGTGGCGGCGCCAGCGAAGATGGAGTTCCAGGGGTCCTCTTTCTGGCGGAGGTAGACCATGGAGCAGTCGAAGGTGGAGAAGAGGCCGCCCCACACAGCGAAGCTCCCGCCGACACGCGGCGCGTTCATTCGTACGGCTTGTGTGCCGCCGACGAGGCGGGCGCCGCCGGGTGAGTTGTAGATTCCTTTGAGGAAGTGGAAAGCCGAGCCGCCGACGGCTCCCATACCGAACGCGCCGCCGACGTCATCAAGGATCCGGTCGGGGCAAGGTTCACGGGACGTCTCAGGAGTTCCCATTGAAGACTAGAGGAGGGTTTGTTTGTTTTGAGGGGTTTTACTTTTAATGAGTTTTTGACAAATCAAATTCAAATCTAGGTTTTTGTATTTGTTACTTGGAAGCAGGGGTTTAGGCGGGTGAATTGACGGAAATGTCCTTGGATATTTTACTCAATATCACAAATTGTTTTTAATTTGGAAGTTATATTTTCTATCTGAAAAACCAATTAACTTTTTAAATAGAGCTATTGCCTATTAATATATGTTTTTTTTTTTCATTTTAAAATAAATTGGAACGAAAAGTCTTAAGTAAGGTAAAATATTGTGTTGCGTTTAAGTACTTGTAATCGTAATGATCAAGAATTTGAATGGATTGAAATTAGATCGAAATGAAATTAGAATCAAAATAAGTTATTTACTTAGTTATAGGAATCGTAATCGAATCAAATAGTATTTTCATTAATATGTTTACTTTGTTTTGTAATGAGAATGAATCGTTAATGAGTTATAAAAACCACTAGGTAACATTTTAAAATGAAATATATGCATGTTTATTATAATATTGTGCTTAATATTATTAATTATTATTAAATTAAGATTTATTATTAATCATTTAATTTATTATTTATGAGTGATAAATTATTAGCTTAAATATGGGTAAAATTATCAACGATGGGAATGAAAATCGCATACTCATTTCTCAGAATAATAAGACTCGTGATCCTCGTATCCACCTACTAATTTCTTTCATTCTCTCAAAATATGAAACCTCAATGTAATTTGTGTGAACAAATAATTTAGTGATCAATTGAGTTGGGAAAATTCTATCATTTT